>JASANB010006599.1:0-100622 GCA_030248155.1 Sabatieria punctata
AGACATTGCTCTCACTTACAAGTACCTTCTTCACTCTACTCTACCACCTACCTACCATAACATTGCATCAGGAAGTCCTGAAAATTGTTTCGGTAAAGACGCATCAGTTACACTTCTGCCACCTGGTTGGCACTGGCACTTCCGAAATCGCTACCACTGGCGCAATTTGGACTTTGGGCAGACTGGCAAACTGCCACGGGGTGGTATGGTGACACTTTGCTAAGTCCAAAGTCCAATTTGAGTGACTGGCGGCCATTTCTAAAGTGTCAGTGCCAGTCGGGTGTCAGAAGTAAAAATGAGGCTTGAACAGTCAAGCACTTAACGCCGTTTATGGTACCGGCACCTTATGGTGCACCTCCCATCATAACCAACTTACCCGCTAATTGCGTTCATAAATTTAGCAGTCGACACCTGTTATGTGGAGTGTTGGACACAGATTATATTAGTTTTATTTTTAAAGAAATTTGCCAACGCGAGAAGAGCACTGGGAGACCAAGCGAGCCTCGAGTCAGAACAGCCACTGTAAAAGTGCAAAGCTAGAAATAGATTGAGATAAGAAAGGTCTACCACGAAAAGAGGGGAAAGAGCAAGGAAGAACCAGGCGTTTTGAATAAGCAGACAGACCTTTACAGTACCGTTGTCAAGTAAATTAAAATTAAAATTAAATTAAATTCGAAAATAATTTACTTCCGAAGAGTAAATTGAGTGGCAAGTAAATTAAAATAAAATTAAATCTCTGACGAAAATGGCGAAGCAAGTAAAAAGCAAATTAAATTAGATCGAAAAGCCTGAAAAATTTACTTTCAATTTACTTCAAATTTACTTGTAATTTGTTTCATTGACCATTCGATCTGTTATGTATATCGCAATTGGTCAGGACTAAACCTATAGAGGTTACTGTAGATGCTTGCTTTATAAACCAAAATGATGATTTGGTGATTTCACAACTGTCAAACATATTTCTCAAAAGTCTTAATTGGAATCCTATACTATGTATAGAATGTGAAGCTACAGTTTTCGTGCCACCCACCACTGAACTGATGCATACATGTCACAGGTCATCTGCCGAAAGGGGAGGGAGTTGGGGGTCTGGCGCCGGCCCTGGCATCTGAGCCCAAATTTTGGGAGTGGTTGAGCACTAAAAACGTTCAAAAATCGAAAAAATCGTACTTTTTTGGCTAAAAATCGTCAAAAATCGCTAATTTGCGCTGAAATACAGCTAAAAAGTGCTGAAATTGTAAAAAGTCGCATAATATTGCTCAACAAATTACTTGCCAGAAAGTGGGAGGGGGGTCTCGGTGGGGGTCCCCATCCGGGGGGTCTGGCCTAAGTCGGTTGGGGGCAAACCCCCAGACCCCCTGATACATGTATGCACTGATGCATGAAAAGCCCTTTGTTTCATCAAATCCCGTCTGTCCATAAGTTACAGTGTAGCCAAAGCTTTACATCTGTTGCTTTCCACCTAGAAAAAATAATTATAATGCATTTCTGAACAACTGATTTTACCAAAAACATGAAGCTTAACAAAAGGATGGAGTTAGATTCATAGTTGCCATCAGTTTACTAGAAATCCATGCTCGGATATTTTTTGATTCTGTGGTATTTTCGGCAATTTTTTGCATAGAAAAGTAAATTAGAATTTAATTAGAAGTTGAAAGTAAATTAAAATCAAATTAAATTGTTGGTAAACCAAGTCGAAGTAAATTAAAAAGTAAGTAAATTATTCTGTGGAGGTGCAAGTAAATTAAAAAGCAAGTAAATTACTAAACTAATTTACTTGACAACGGTACTTTACAGTCAGCGAAAACAGATTTGAAAGCGATTAGAAAGCGACAGAGTGGCGGCGCTTGGTGGCCTACTACAATAGCATGCCCTTTTACAACATAAGCTTGAATACGCATAGTTTTATTATTCTCGCACTACAGTCGCGACACTCCCCGAAAGCAAGTGTAAGCAAGCAATATTATCGTGTTATCCTATATATTTTTCCGCCACTTCTTGCTGAAGATTTGTTGGAACAATTTGTCTTTCACCAACAGAATCAAGATTTAGACCAGTGGCGGTAGTAGTGGCACAGTTATGAGTAGTAGAAAAATGACAATAGCCAAGAATAGGATTGCTGCAACCCAGCTTCCAGCAAGCCAACTAGTGAGCAGGCCCAACTCAACAGTCCCAGAAGTATTGTATCTTTGCCAGCGATTATATTGCTGATCTTTCCAAGTCGTTCCTTGTTGATGAAGACCAGAGTAGCTTCAATTTGTTAGTTTGACCAGCTGGGCAGTTTACTTGACATTGCTCAGCTGCATAACCACCACTCAAGGTTAGAGTGGTGGCTTTGTCTATTTAGACCTCTTTTATGATAGAGTCGCCGACTATATGGAGGGATTCTATCGGAAGCCCTGTTCGTTTTTAAAAATCAAATTCGGTTTTCGACGCGAATTTATTGAGTAGATACGGTAGCATGCTTAACTGACACGACGACGATGCCGTCTGATGAATCATACACGAAGACTTCCCCCTTGGTAGGGCGGCTGATCTGTTGAACTAAGCCTAACAATTGGTCTAAAGGTAGCCTAGAGAACGAACTAATGCTTAAATTAAATACTGATTGTAATCCTGAGCCTAACAGGACATGTAGAACTGTGTCTGTCCGAACTCTTGATACCAAATAGGGTAAAGGTTCTACCAAGCTGGTAGTGAAACCAATAAAACTGTTGGCTCCAATCGAAGTTCCTGTGGATTCGAACCATCAGGACACTGTTAATCCAATCCTGAATCTTCACTTAGGGTGTGACATCAGCACCACTGAGGCGGCTCCAGAGAGCAGGTTAAATTCCGGCTTATCTGCAGTGGGAACTCATAGTGTTACGTGCCAGAAGCAGGCCCCTGAGGGTGGGTTAAATTCCCACTTATCCGCTTTGACTAATGGTGCGAGTCCCTCTAAGTTTACTGTTGATCTGCTAAGACCACCTTGTGTCAATCGATCACGTGCTAGGTTGCAATCTGTTACAGATCTCGGCATGACGCCACCTGCTGATCGGAAAAAGTGCCGCTACTGCAAGCGGAAAGTGCACGTGATCAGAGGGTGTCTTAGAAGGCAGGAGGCGGACCAACGTCGCATGGCCTCTGCCGGTCCCAGTACCAGTCTCCCCACGGTGTCGCAGGCTCCGCTGGCCCAGGTCATTGGCCAGGGAGTACAAGTTCTCGTTTATCAAGCGGCCGGCCCCTCCAATGCTCAGCCCTGCAAGCCGCAAGCCGCCCGAAGCGCCAATCCACCGCGCTATCCGATCCGATCCGATCTGGCGGGGGGGTCGTACAATGTACGGCCCTACGATCAGACCTGCACGGTCCATTTCGTTACCCCTGATATCGTCATCTCGGACGTTTGCCCTTCTTTCACTGCCAAGCCACTCAAGCCATGCTGTTGGGCGCCAGGTACTAAGAGAGTGCCTGGCGTGGTGACGTCATGGTGCCGACAGCTCCCAACGGCCGCCCGGCCAAGTGGCCAAACCGGTATTGGCCTTATTGCTGGTTTCTCAGACGGCTCCTGACGTCGTTGATCTTCCCTCCAACGCGGCATGCTTTTAGGAGCGGCTTTCGGTGCAACGGCAGATCCAGTTGGTTCCCATTTTACCTACTCACTGTAACCAGCTTTCGGTGGCCTGGGTGGAGCGTTGTGCCGACGACCAACTCTTTGCAGCAAGAAACTTGCCACGCCGAGAGGATGAACCACTACAACCACTAGGGATGCAGCGGCCGCCGTGACTCAGAGGCAGCGAGCTACCCACTGAGCCACTGACGCGGCCCACCGCGCTATCGAAGTCCTCTAGCTAAAGAGGCAGCAAAGGCCAAGAAACATCAGGCGCAACAGCGCAAGTACAAGCAGAAGCTCACCACCAAGACGGCCACACCACCACACACGCAATCGGAAAACAAGGCCGAAGGACAAGCTAAAGACATGGACACTACCACCTCCAACTAATTTGTTCTTTTGTTTTTCTTTTGTGCTAGGCGAACCTTCCCCTGGGGAGGATGTTCAAAGCTGCAGTTTTGTGTGCGTGCGAACTTTGCTAATTTGAATAAAGCAGGTCTGCTTGCTGCGGCCAGTCTGCAAACTGGTTCTAATTACGATGCGCCTAGCCGCTTCTCTTTATTGTTGGTCTGGTCAAATTGAAGAGGACGCGTGCGCCGCTATTTGGTCCGGTCTAAGGACCACGTTGTAAGTAATCGAATAAAGTTTTCTTTTGCTTACTTGTTTGTTGTCGCACCTCAGTTCGTCGTATGTAGCTAAGCTCTGCATTATTATAGCCTAACGGTAAGCAGGCGTAGTCGCTATCCAAATCGTCGTCGCGGAAACAAGTGCCGGCAATTGTGGTCGGCACTGGTGTCAAGTATCCGGTGAACAATTACATCTTACAAGCAGACTCTGCGCCCTATCACAGAAGCCGTGCCACGATGCAGTTCATTGATGAGCGGCGCCTCAACTACAGCGATCAGTTCTGGCCGCCAGAGTCACCCGATCGAGCTCCTCTGACATGAGCTGAAAGAGTTCCTCCGAAACGAGTACCAACCACAAAACAAGAATGAGCTTATCACCGGCATTCAACGCTTTTGGGCAGACAGAATTACCGTTGACAAATGCCGCAAATACATTTTCCATGTGCCAAAAGTTTTCGCAATGGTGAAACGGAACAATGGTGGAGCTACCTTGGTTAATGGCGTGTTATGTTTACATAATTATTCTGTAAAGAGTATTGAGTTTAATTTAATGTTTTAATTTTAATAATTTTAATAACATTTTAATGGCTGGTTGTTTGTTTGATCATAATAATGTAGCAAAACCCAGCTGATATAGCACTTATCAACTTAGGTTAGATGCGCAGAGCGTAACGGAGTTGACCTTCTCACTTTGTAATACAATACCTTAAGGCAGCGATGTGGGTCCAATTACCCACTTGGAAAACACTTGGAAACAGCTTGGAAATTACTTGGACCAACTTGGAGTCCAATTGGATCTACTTGGATAACTTGGACTCGCTTGGACCACTTGGATCCAATTGGACACTTGGATGGGCACTTTGAGAGCGGGACTGTATGGTGTTCTTATAAGCGGAAATCTCCGGTAATACTATATATACTATGTAGCAGTAGATAAAAACAAAAATAAAATTTTAGATGTACACGTGAACATTTTTACACAGGTCAGGTTAAACAAATTAGTTGAATAAATGAATAAATAGTTGTGGAATAATATGGAAATAATTAATTCGTTCCCTAACGTCTCTAGAAACTAAAGCTCTCTTGTTGATCCTTTATGCATGGGTAATAATTGAAGTGAACAGTATATTCCACCGGAAAAATGTGACATGCAAAACCTACATTGAGATATTCCAGAATATGGAGCAAAAAGTTGACCCAAAGCCCATTTTTAATGTTCAAAAAATTAAAAAACGGCACACAATCAAAGTTTCTTCAACTAGTCTGTCAGTAATCTAATATCCCCGATTTTTAAGACTATAGACTGATTATTGAATGAAAAAAATGATTTGAAAAGTTTATCAACCATAATAAATGATGGAAAAATTTGTGATTTTCAGCCGTTACTTATTCTTGAACCCCTAGGCGTACACCAGCGTTCTTGCTACCATTCTGAAGCATAAGGATAGCGCTACAATAATTTGAAATATAAAGCATAGATTTTGGTGGTTACAGATACGCTATTGTGGAGAAAGGGAGTCGACAAAAACGTAATTACTGTTGATTGGGTATACCGGAAATGAATTTAAATAAAAAATGATAAAAAATGAAAGGAATGTAAATAAAAAATGATTTGAAAACTGGAAACATTTGTGATTTTCAGCCGTTACCCCTAGGTGTACGCTAGCGTTCTTGCTACCATTTTGTATATTAAGGATAGCGCTACAATACTTTGAAATATAAAGCATAGATTGTGGTGGTTACAGCTACGCTATTTTGGAGAAAGGTAGTCGACAAAAACGTAATTCAGCCGATGCTTCTTAAAATAGTAAAAAAAAGTACTCCAAATCCACCCGATATTTATGTCTAAATTCTGATTAGTAACAAAGAACATCAAATTCCGAATTTTGATCCAATAGTTAAAACATCCTGATTACTGTGTCTTCGAATTGAAGCATAAAATCTGGGATTCCTTTTCAGGCGTTCGAGAACTGGGCCCTACTATGTATTAGTGTATCAAATTTCAGCTGTCTAAGCCTATGTTTTAATTTAGGGTGTGAATACTGACTAATACCAATCAGACTTCGCTTGAGATGCCAGTACAGAACGCTCTCCCATCTAGTCTGCTAGCAAAATTTTTCTTTGATTTCTTTGTTATGATTTCAAAAGTTTGCTTTGTCACAATTGCAATTCGATTAATGAATGATTCCGTGCTCTAAAGGCGGCCTATACTCATTGGTTAAGGTTAAATTAAGTTAAGGTAAAATAGGCTGGTCATTGCTACATTGTGCAACAAGCGATCTAAGTTGGAGGCTTTCATGGTGTGTGCTGTGGATATGTCAGCATGGTCTTATGCACGACTGGTAATCTGTGCCAGTCAGACTTTGTTTCGGATACCAGTACAGAGCGCTCTCCCATCTAGTCTGCTAGCAAAATTTTTCTTTGCCAGCTTGTTGAAGAGCTGGATTGCCGAGACAACTCAGTGAATCTAGACAGAATGCTGAGAGTATTTCCGTGTTCAGAGGCATTGTGTCGAACGTGATTCACTAATTTCTATTGTGCGTGATTGGGCGCCATTAACCAATTTCTTACTTTTTTGTTCATTGATTTGAGTTTATTGTTTTTCGGCTCGGACGTCAAACGAGCATAAAACGTGGAAGAAGGAGTATGAGGAAGTTGTGGTCAAATTATTCTATTCTACATTATGTCAACAAATCTGATTTCAGTGCAGCTGCTGCAGTTTCCTTGTCTACGAGCCAGTTTAAATTAATGGCGACCTTTGAGCTAGCAATGTTTGGGTGAGGTTTTCCAATATTTTGCAATTCCGGGCTCAAGTTTTGCATGCAGACTTGCATTGATGTAAGAAAGATTATCTGTAATTTTCGGCTTTCTGGAAACCATGGCTTTCTGGAATCAATAATTTTCGTTTTTCATTAGTAAGTCTTTTCAGCCAGATCATAATTTATGTGAACTGGTACTCTATATTTAGCTTTTGTTTATGTTATGTTTATATAAAGTTTCTGTTTATGTAAAGAAGGCGGCCGGACCTTGTGCCTCTTCCTGCTCTATAGCAGCTGACAACTCTTGGCAGCAGTTAACGACAAATAGTTACAACAGCAACAAGTTGAAAAAGCGGTCCATGTTCCCATTTGCGTGTAGAAGTTTCTCAGGTAGTGAACACACGTACCAAAGCGGAACAAGGGCGTCACTCGCTATTGCTAGCCCATAAGTACGACGGCGCTTTACCAATGCGCAAACTATGCTACTATTGAGTAACCTGCTTATGTAAACAACTGCTCTATGGGTCAAGGATTACGTGCGCTTCCTGTTTGAAAAAAACACAAACAGAAATATTGATTTGCCCATGAATTATTTTGGCACACCATGATCATTCGTCAAGTCATGACTGCACGAACTGTGTAAACTTTCGCGATTCTGCTAGTTACACACTCTAATTGTTGTTGCCATTGTCCGATTGAAGTTTTCTTGGGTCTCTGGTACTGGTTCCTTTGGTGCTGTGGGTTCCCACATATTGGCATTGGTCATCTCAACACTTGATCCTGTTCTTTCTGCTTTAGTTTCTCTCACCCTTGCTTGGGTTGGTTCAGCTATTTTAGGGTTGCTGGAATTCGCTTGTGCTGCACTGGGCTGTCTGGTTGTCATCTGGGTGGACTCCTTGGCTGCCTCCATAGGGCTGAGCTCTTCTGTGGCCCACCGATAGATGGGGAAGGCGTTTATATAAACCACCTCGCCTTGATGAAACTTGGTGCTCCTTAAGTGTTCGTGGTTGTCTGTTATCTGACATCTGGCGCGCAAATCCAACTGAGCATCAGTGGATGATGGTTGATGGTCTGGGTATGAGTGTAGGGCACAGAGTAAGGCCTCTGGGTCTCGCATTTGCAGATGGTGCTTCGTGGCATCTCCACCTTCCACTACCACTGCTTCTCCTTGCATTATGTCAACTGGGGTTCTGAATAGAGACTGCATAGACTCCTTGAAATCCGGGATGCTGTCAATACTGCCTTTTCGGCAGATAGTTGAAGAGTTTCTCTGATTGCACATGGCAATCAGTGGGTACTGGTCAAGGTCAGGTTAAGGTTCAAGTTCAAGTTCGAGTTCAGGATCAAGAATATTTTTCAGTGACTGAATGCTTGCATTAGTATTGGCTTGCTGTGTCACGTTTTGCTGCAGTAGCTGACGAACGTCTGCTACAAGTTCTTGCATAGTAGGATTGGTTTGTGCTTGCGTTTCAAAACTGTCATGAATGCTTTCAGAATTGACTGACCCTACTGTTGAGCGTGGTCGGGAGTGGTTAGAGTTGGTGTTAGGAGCAAAGGACACACGTCTAGGTCGCTGACTAGGAGTGTGAAACTCTCTGGGTCTGGCGTTAGTTCTGGGGAAAGGGGACTGATTTCTTCTGGGGGAGAATCTTCCTTGAAATCTCTCGTTGCTGCGATTTCTCATTCTTGATTGGGAATCTTGTTGAATGGTGACTCTGCATTCATTCTGGAGATGTCCAACTCTATTGTATCTGCAGCAGCTAGGAGGATCACTTCTTCCCGGTCCTCTGGAGAAAATGCCATTTCTTCCTTGCTGAGTTTGTCTCATGAAATCTGCTGTGGTGGCTGGGCGACCAGGTCTCTGGAAAACAGACTGAGTGTGTCCAGGCAGTCGTGGTTGTGGGCCATCCATAATTTCTCCAACAGCTGACACCAGATAGGGTACATCTGCTGCGGTGGGAGCTTGGCTCACAAAACCAGCATAGGCTCCTTCTTGAGGCAATGGCAACCGGGATCTGTCCCTAATTGCTTCCTCGATTCTGGCTGCATTTTCTTCAGCTGGCTGCAGGTTAGCAGCGCCTCCTGACAAGTTGTAGTGAAACTTGATTGATTGATATTTTTACTTGGCTCGGCAAAAGCCGCTGTTCAAAGCGGCGTAGGCCCCTAGGCTCCACTTTGCTTTAGTACTAATCCATTTGTGTTCTTGTGGTATTCTATAAATCAAATGAAATAAAATACTACTGTATAGCTCTACGTGTGTATTTAAACAATGTTTGCTGTAACTAAGTTCTGTTACTAAACAGTGGCATTACCAAACACTTGTTTACATAAGGTAGTTACACCCGGCGTTCTAAAATGTACTGACTTGCACAACTTTTTGACACAAAACAATCGGCTCACTCTCGCTGCTTCTCAGTGTCGGCCAGAAAGAGCATTCGCTGGTAGTAGGGCCACTGGGTTGCGTTGCTGATCCGCTCTGTTGTCCCTTAAAATGCGCTCAGAAAGTTGACAGGAGCTTGTGAGCCTTTAGCATAGCTTCACCGCTGCACATTTGTAGGGTGATGTCAGCCGTCTTCTCTCTGTTCTCATACAGCCATCTCATAACGTTTATCCATACCAATTCCATGTGTTTCGATACGGTGCCCTGTGTGGGTTTGTTTTCTCTCTTGTTTTTTCTTTTGACGTGTTTTCTAAAATACATACCGTTATGACCGGCATATACGTACTGCATAGAAGCATCAGCCCAACGTTTTCATGAAAATCAAAAAATTCTAACAATCTTTCGAACCAAACTGTTGCCTGAAAATCTTTTACATCAAGTTATAGTCTTGTAAGAAAAATCTTTCGGAATTTGCCTGGGTGAAATTTGTTATATTGGAAAGGCCGCCATCATAGCCATCTAACGCATAAAAGATTAAACTGCCTCAGCGCTCCTACCCCACATGCGAGTTAGACACGCATCTGATACGCAAAAATCTCTCTGAATGCTACCACCCGATATGACACCACATATAAACAAAATATACAGGGTGTCTAAAAAAATGATCACATTTCTTTCTACTGCCATTTGCGCAAATTTTGACCGAATAGGCTGAAATTTGGACCATAGGTGCCAAAATTCGGGAAATTTTGTGTTAACGTTTGGTGCACTAGGCTTGACTCATTCCCGAGAAATTTAACAAAAAGCGAAATTTGGTAATTTCAATAGTGAAAGTCGGCCACCGAAAAATGGAAACATTTCTTTTTACTGTGGCTTTCCTAATTTTTGTCGGAATTGGATGAAATTTGGAGTGTAAACGCAAAAATTCACCGTAATTCGTGTGGAAAAAGTTTACGCATGAACTACAACGCTATCGTTAGAGTTTAGGCGATAATGTTTGTGACGTTTTTTCGGTGACCGGCTTTCACTATTGAAATTACAAAATTTAACTTTTTTCGAAATTTCTCGGGAATGAGTCAAGCGTAGTGCACCAAACTTTAGCAAATAAAATTCCCGAATTTTGGCACCCATTGTCCAAATTTCAGCCGATTTGGTCAAAATTTGCGGAAATGGCAGTAAAAAGAAATGTGATCATTTTTTGGGACACCCTGTATGAAAATACCAAAACTGTTGAGGCTTCGATTACCACCTTAGCAACTTCGACAATTTCTCCTCATACTTCCTTACCACCTTGTTAATGAAGATCTATGAAAATTATAAACATAAAATAAAAACACCATCAATACAGATAAACGCAACTTTGCTCAACCGAAATTCTAACGGGGCCAGGCAGCGATCACTTCAACTCCATCCAGCTTCTACTTGACATTCCACGTTTATTCTAAAGAAACCACGACACCTATTTTATACTTCTTTATGTGACCACCGGTGTAAGGATATAAAATAGCGTAGTGTGGACTTCGTTACAGTGGATGGTATGGCCGCTACTTCTTGCTTTTTAAAAGTGAATTGCCGTCGCAGCGGCGCTCTTAAATATGCCCTAGGATACAGTTTACTACAAAACAGGTTAGCCAGGCTTTCTGACTGGTTTTAATCTACGTGCGAGGCCGGCAGATCAGCGGATAATTATATAGACTCGTTTAAACTCTACAATCCTCCCCTCTATTAAGGAGCTTCTCTAGCAAGCAAATAAGCCAAAACGACGCGCCGATAACCAACTGCATTAATGTTTTGTTTGCCTATAACATCATCATTCAGATAAAGACGATTTCTTCTACATGTCATAGGAGAATAATGGCTGGTATGTGTAAAAATTTACTGCCTGCTGCTATTCGATATCGGCCAGCCAATTCGGCCCTGGTTTAGAAGTCTGGAACACCCTCTGGCAGCAGTGAAAATTGCTGAGCTTCGTTAGACTTGAAAAACTCTCTGGCAAATTTTGCAGAGCCTGCCACCAGACCCTCTTCCTTTTTATGGTCTGCTGCGTTCCCTATCAGACCTCCCTGCCAGACATCAATCGCGTGTCTGTATCTGGCGCTCTTGAGGGATAAATTGGCTAATCAATTTTCTCTGGGCTCAGTAATTTCTCAAAGCGAAATTGGAGCCCGTCAGACGGGCCAGCCAGACAGTTACTATTCCTCTGTTTCGCGCGCTCTTGTGCGGTCTTTGCCAGTAATGACTACGGTAATAAGAGTTGACACTAACTGAACCAACTTTACTGAATCTGTTGCACATGCTGATCAAAATGTTGGTTTTCTCTTGTGCGGCGGCCCTGGCGCTTGACCTCTCAAACAAACTAGAAATGGAAAGTGGAAATGGTCAATGAGCTGACGGTTCCGATTTATATCTACACCATTGATTCGAAATGCATAAAGCGAGGCGAACTGTACTATGATCACTCTATTGAGCCTGGTTAATTCCAACTAAACTGCCCATCACAAGTTAATACTCGCAATTCGAGGAAAAAGCAAGATTTATTCCCCTAGTCTGAGCGAGATGCCGTTTTGTGTGCAGCTAACTGGTGGAGAAGACGACATGCAAATTACTCTCAATCTCGATGACAATGGGGGCACATGCAATGTCAATCTAAGCTTCTAATGCACCCAGAAGTTGTTGAGCTGCTCAGTAACCCGGTTCTGTCGGCTTATGGTTTAGGGATGGCAGGTAAACTGCATGTGGAAGCGTGCAGCACATATAACTTTCAAGCAAATTGAACAACATCCACTGTCAATTAGTACCATGATCTGTGTGATAAGCTGATTATTAGCCCTATAAAATACTGACTCATTGAATTCATGCGGAATTTTGTATCAACGATGGCAAGATTTTGTGAATAATTGATGTTCGTCTAAATAGTTGATCTTTGATCATGTTACAAAGGCCTCCAGAACTTTAGAGTCAAATAATGTGTGAAACCTGACTGGCAAAAGTGTACCCACACATCATTTATTACAAAATTTATCAAACTTTTTGGCTGAAATTCATCAAATACTAGTAAAATTCCCATTTTACTATTGACGTCTTTGTTAATTTAGTTCAATTTTTACTTTACTATTGGCTCTTAATTTTACTTTTTGCTATTATTTTACTACTAGTAAAATCCCACTCGTATTGTTGTTGTAACTTTTTGTCCTTTCGGACTAGGAGTAGCCAACTGCTATAGAGCAGGAAGAGACACAAGGTCCGGCAGCCTCCTTAACAACAACCCTCCCCTTTTGCTGTCGGTGTGTGCAAGACAGCTAAGGTTTGGTTCCCATTTATCTACTTGCCATTGCTGACTTTCGATGGTCTGGGTTGGACTTTGTGTCGACTACTTCCCATAGCCTCGACAGGTTTCGAACCCACAAACACACCGCTTCCACGGGTGCCGGGGCCGCCGTGACACACGGGATAGCGTAAACTACCCATGGCCAAGACGCGACAATCGTATTACTAATTTTTGTTTTACTGTACTATAGTAAAATAACAGTAACCATAGAACGTTTGACCGAACAAGAGCTGCGTCTGCCAGTACTCGGAATTCCGTGCCGGCTGTCAATCGTACAACCTGTCTTTGGAGCGGCCGCTTGGTCCAACTCTGAAAAGCGACTGTTTTATGCCTTGAATGGCTGTGACACGCCACTCCACTGCATATTTATGAGACTGGAAAACGGTAAGTAAGTAAGTAAGCAATTTGTTCAAAAATATACAGAACAAAAATTCCCAAGACTGAGACCAAACAGATAGGGGTGGGGATGGGCTGCTAAACGGCCACTAACACCCTACCCCGAACGGTGTGTCCTCAAGTCTTTGGGCCTGCCGGTAGATACCGTTTTAGTGGCCACAGGAAAGACCAAGTTTTCTGCTAAAGCGTTTAAGGTAATTTTAGTCTGCCTTTTATGAAAGCCAACTCCAACACGACTTCCTTTTCAGGTAAAAAGGCTTTGGCGTAAAAAAGTAAAAGGTAAAAAGTTTTTGCTACGACATGGGTTGTCGCAGGTTATGTTTCAACCCGGGTAGTAGCTGTCTACTGCTGATAGATACTCTCTACATTCACAAAGCCCTGACACTATCTGCCTTTAATAGGGTTTACTCTCAGAAGGATAAATGGATTGAAGATCTCGTCTGATCTACAAAAATTGTCGATGCTTTCTCGTAACGAGCATATCGTCTTTGCATTAACCAGTACTATGCATCATTGTGGTTGGAAACAATTGCGGTTCTGAATTAGAGAAAATGTATATAATACTGCTGAGTGCTGAGGCAATGTCACAAACAAACAGTAGCTAGAGGAAAGTAGGAAAAAATGTATACGTTACATAGTTACACAATGCATACTAGGTAATTGACCTAATTTTATGCTTTATGTTTGGTACGAATCTATTAACTTAAGGAACGCAGAAGCGATTGAATCGTTTAGCCAGAAGGATCGCGTACCCTGCATAGTGCAAATAAAATGAGGGTCATAGCATGGCATGACCAGTTGCAAGGTTTTGAGACGCCTGTTTAGAATTTCTTATAGCGAACGTACATTAAGGCAGCCCGGAGAGTGGGGCACTTTCCATTCAAAACGAGTAGTGTTCTAGTGGCAAGTGAGCTCTCAAAGAGTCCAGTCTACACAGCTTTAATTCACAAAACCCACAATTCACTGCTACAAGACCACAAGACTGCTTCTTGTTTAGCGTTTCACTGAACTCTGAGATTTGAAATTATTGAACACTCCTAGATACAAACCGCTTTGCTAATTACTCAAGTTTTCTCGTATTCAAACGGCTACAAAGCCTATATTGCCCTGAACACCTACGAGCCAGTCTCTGATTTGATCGAATCTTGGTATGTGAAGTTGAAAATCGAACTTTCACGTGGAGTGTTGTGCGTTGGTGCACTAATAAACATTGATGAGGTATGTTAAACCTGCAAAGGGTTTATGGACGTACGCATTTATCGTGAATATCTGCTTGGCCAACCATCCTCACTACTACTGTTGTTTGTGTATACACATACACATTTACCATACACAAAAACACACATTGTTTTTTTCAATGTGTATACACATACACAAACACATACACATTGAAAATTCGGATACACATTACCATACACAAACAGTACTCAAAATGTGGATTGGTCAGAAAAAGTCGGTAAAATTTCGAACAGAAACGTAAAATTTCTATGTTTTTGCTGCAGGAAAAAACCGTAGATATCGTCTAAAGCCTTCAAATGGCCTAAGTAACTCGATTTCGAAGCTATCCAAGAGTTCAAACAGCAGACATTGAGAGATTTTATTTTCCTAGTATTTCTGACTGAAAATCTATCCAAAAAATAGCATTTTCAGTACAATACACATACACAAATATACAGAAAAAATACACATTGTTTTGTTGAATGTGTATACACAAATTACCATACACATTTGAAGGTAAATTTATATACACATACACATACACATACACAAACGGAAAACCCAATACCAAACAACAGTAAGCAAAACTGACGGGCCGGGCCGGGTAAGCCGTAAAGCAATACTTAAAGGGTTAGGCAGACCAATACTAATATTATTCTATCCGTCGATTGTTGGCTTCTTCTGTGTATGTCTTGTTGCCGCACTGATTGGCTACACGCAGTCACGGTGTCCTCAATCTAGTAGACAACATTTACCGGCAACTCGTTACATAGACACACAAACGCCGGCCGGACAGAACATGTATCTACAGCAGAGCAGAGCAGTACCGGGTTTTTCCGTAAAAACGCCCATGGGCGTTTATTTAGTTTTGGCACTTTTCACGGATTCAGTTCTAATCTGAATAAACGCCCATGGGCGGCTATTTGGAAAGTACTGTACATGTGCGTTTATTTAGAATTTGCAACTGATTTCTGGCTGAGCGCGAGGTGTCTGTGAGTTGATTTTTTGCACTGATTGCTCAACAACTGATAATATCGTGTTTCTATACTGAAACTCATGCTTCTAGCCCCAATCTTTGACGTTTTAACCTATTTTTCATCATATTTTTTATCTTTTCCTGGACAAAATGTTTTATCTATGCAGAAAAACCCGGTAGGACGGACCGCACACCAGCGTACACCGGGAGAGAAGTGAAGAGTGTACGTGCCACTGCCACTTGTTCCTTTGTTTGGTGCCAACGTCCGGTCCCACGCTTTTGCGCCCCAAGTTGGCACCGACCGACACAATGCACCAAGACTACTGCAGGCAATTACACACAGACGTGGCCGGCTGACAGCATATAAACAGGGTATCCGCCCATTTCGTCCCGACCGTTTCGTCCCCTTGCTGTTAGTCCCGGCTGTTTCGTCCCGACCGTTTCGTCCCGGCCAAGTTTTAAAGTGACCGTTTCGTCCCGGTTCACAAAGTGAAACATGCACATCCAAAGCGCGAAAACCAAATCGTTCATTCTTTTAAACAGAAGCCAGTCTGTCACACGTACTCATACAGTAATAAAGCCATGCATAATAGCAGCTGTACACAATAACAATACTATGCTCTGAGCGGCCGGGACAGTTGGTGCAATGGTTTAGGCCGCAAAGCCCTATGCGCGTGGTCAGTGTTGCCAGGTGCTAGCCAGTCCAGTATACTACCGCCAGCTCAAAATTATTCTACTTTATACTACAATTTTCGACAATATACTACATATGCATACTACGCAGCAAAACTGTCAGATCAAAGGTTTAAAGCATAGAAATCTGTTATATAATTCTGACAGCAATGGCAGAAGCGTTTTTTTAATTTTGACTCAAAGAGTTTTTACACAAGTTTAAGTTTCAATGACTTCACCAGTTTGCATATGGTTTATACTTCCCGTTCCCCCACCCCCAGGGATAAGCAAGTTCAAATTTAGATGGAAGTGGTTTCGATTCAAATTTTAAAAATACATGGGCTGGGGGCCTAGGGGCCTTACGATACCAATCCGTCCAAGACCCTCATCAGGCGTCCAGCCCCCTATCCGCTCTAGATTCTAAACTTCTGAGGCATCATAACTTAGGACGAACAAAAGTTTTGTACACTTTTTGTACAGTTTGATAAGAAAATCCTTGATAATCAGGTACAGGTACAGGTATACCTGATCCACAGTACCGCAAAGAGTTGGTCGTCGGCACAAAGCCCAACCCAGGCCGTCCTACACCCAATATAAACTGTTGCGGTTACAACAAGAGCGGACTTCTTGCACCGTTATAACAAGAGAGGGCTTGCATGAAAAAGTAGGAAAAATATGCTAGATTTCCAGTATATTGACCAACAAAACTCTTTGTGCTTTCATACTTTAGAAACGATTTTTTATGTGTATATGTGTTTACAATCTTACGAACAAATCAAACCGACTTTACCCTCAATATAGGCATGGGGTGACCGACCGTTTTACCTTGTAAATGGGTCATTCAGCGCTGATTGAGTTGAGAAAGTTAGGGCTGCCAGACAAACCAGGAAGCCACAAGGCCAACTCTGCACAGAAACCCTTGGGCAATCTCTAGTAGAGATGGTCATGAGCCGAGCCTACAAATCGCGCTCGGCTCGATTATGAGCTCTGTTATGATCAAGTCAGCTCGTTCAACTAATTTTTGGGCATCTGTAGCTTGTTCGAAACTCTGCTCACGAGCTTTACATCTCGATAAAGCTCGCAAAAATAGCAAAAAAACGGTATAAAATCCTCTCTCCCATTGGGGTAGGTTACTTCTGCCTTGACTCGATCCCGCTCAATCATCTTAAATGGCTGTTGCTCAGGTTGTCCAGAGATGCCAAGGCATTGGCATGGCGTCCTCCTTTGGTTTAAGTGGATCACCAGGCTGTCTGGGCTTCGTGCCCTTGGTCCAGATACCAGGAAATGTTTGTGATCAGGGTAGAAGAACACACTGTCGTCACGCATTCGTATCAGACTGTCGGAATCTATGGTGCAGTTAAGGTTATTAATGAAGGTAGAACTAGAGCGACCTACCACTAGAGAAACCAGTTTAAGAAGGCAAAAAGCTCATTACAACGCTCACTTGTGTCATTGGATTAGGTACGGAACGTTGTGTAAAAGTATGCATCCCCGCAGCAAAGAACACCAAAGTACTCACCCCTTTTCAAGGAACGGCTTCCAACTCAACCCACCCCAAAGACTACTTTTCCACTCGAATTTGAATGAAATTGTGGATAAAGGGAAAACCGGTTTGTTTGCCAGACGCTTCCTACTTTGAAATCAGGATCGAGATCTAGAAAATGACCAAGAGCCGTCGAAATCCAGCAAGTTGTGCCAGAAGGTCATTATGATTATGCCGCTTCCCATTCTATTGTTTTTGTGCAACGATGTCTGTCAGATCTACATCGAACTTCCTTACCCTTTTCTATCAAATATCTTTTTGAGCAGCTGTATCGATATCCTCAGCCCAACAATGCCATGAAACAAAAAATTAGCGACATTTACATTGCCGAATTTGGAAGAACCGCCAACCAGGGAAAGGCCCAGCATCATCCTACTTCAGTATGAAACCACATAGAAAGCGCCTTTAACTCTGCGCCACCCTTCTTTCTGATCGCCCATGACTGGGGATTTATAGACTTTTCTTTCTGAGTGCTTGCTAGCGAGTCTTTAATTATCTACGCAGCAGACACAAGCATGACTCAGCGCATCTCACACGTATAAATGTATAAGTTCACAAACTCAATCGAAGATACAGGTTCGTTTTCGAAATTTCCTCGAAAATCCATCGATATTCGTGCTCCGTTAATATCCTTTGGCACTTGATATGGTAATTGACCCATTGACTGGTGACTAATTGACCTCATGACTAATTGATGTCTCATATTCATGGCTCATACGCCAATCAGACAAAGACAAAGACAAAGTTTATTCAAGACAAAAAGTCTCCAACTGACCTTCGCTTCAGACTGGGTGAGCTGGGCCGATTTCCGGCTCTAATGCCCGCCCAAACAGGAATTTCGATAAGTCCATCATGGACAACTTTGAACGAAACTGAAAAATCGATGTCTGCAAAAGATGTTATAAATATATAGGTTAGCATACCCAACATAATGCATAAACTTAGATCAATTTTCAGAATTACCTAGTATCTAATGTGTAACTATGTAATGTAAACATTTTTTTGTGGCACAGTACGTCTCTCAGACCGGTAAGTACCAATTTCTTCTTTGTCTTCCTTCTCCTCGGCCCCTGTAACGTCCGGCTCATCCTCCGTAGTCTGCGCGTTCTCCTCTGTAAAACAACTGCAAGTACAATTGGTATGTACAATTGCACTTCAAACTCAGGGACCTAATCAATAATGGCTAATTAATACCAGGACTACCTCTGGCAACCACTTTTTACATATAACAGCCTGAATTAAAATACCCCCCCCCCCGGAGTGGGCCCAAACACATTCTCGGCAAGTTTCAGGGACATGCCACTCCTGGCTGCATATTCTCATTCTCTGCAAGTGTACCATTGGCTTGCCAACCAATTTCTGCCAGAACTAGCAAACACTCTTACTCAGTTCTTCCACCCTGTCCAGAAGTTCACCACTCAGGTCTTCAGTGTCACCACTGCTAGAAAACGCTCCTGGACCGGCCTCCATGGCTAAAACACCGCCTTCAAACGCAACAACCTAGGGGTAGGTTAATGCTCGCCAGCATACCCCTAAATCAGGTCGCCTAGGCCCTACACTATACACAGTCACGTCTAAGATGCTTCTTTTTGTGGCAGTGCCAACCTCCCAGGACGGCGACGGCCTTATCTATGTTTTGGTTTCCACCCTGAGCGGCGCGCGTCAAGTTTTGACTGCAGGCAGCCCCAATGTTTGGGTTGTTGGGCACGGCAGACCCTCCAAAAATACACGGTTTTTTACGCATTTTTGCTCATCAATGATTTAGTTTAGTTCATATGCCTACCAAGTACACCGTATACATATGTCTTCCTGTATTTCTTTAATCGCTCTATAGGTTGTGACTGTGTCTATATTTTACATATTATATACATGCTATTTGTTTGAATCATATACTCTCGATTACACTATTTGGTCTGCTCAGAATCGGACTCAAGTCACTCCTTCGAAGTCAAATGCAGACTATAGCAGCACCGCTATGGACCATCTAAAAGTCAGAGAACCTCCTGCGGGAGCAGCGGCGAGTATGTAGGTAACCTCACTCTGTTTACTAAATTGTACTTTATGTTATCCTTTTATGGAGTCATGGTTGTGTATTTGTTACCTATATACTAATATTTTTTCTCTTCAAGCAGTTTTTTGCTTGTTACTTTGTCAGAACGTTCTGATGAGAGCTAACTGATAAACTACTGAATTTAGCTGAAGGTTTGTTGTCGAAACCTAATTCAGAGTACCTATTTTTTCTATTTCATTTTTGCTTCTTATTCATTTTCTTGCCTTTTATTCTTCTCTACTTTAAACAAACCAAAAGGGAAAGGGATTGCCGCCGCTGCTGTCATGCCCCAACAGGTCCGCTGATAGTGCTTATCTTTTGCGTATTTAACGTATGGGTTATTACTACTACTGGTCTGATGATTCGACTGACCGCTAAAAGATGGAGTGTATTTGTTTTAGAGAAAGTACATTAGTGATGTGTCTGACTTGTGCCAGTGTGGCCACCCCCAATAGGTACATTACATGCTCGGTTCACTGAATAATTTCTATGACTGCAATCTTACAGACGGTCGAGCGATGACACAGTCCTCGGCACTACTGGCTTATGGATTTGCAATAATGCCGGTATTGCCATGATGGAAGAGCCATTTGGAAGTGGAAATGTCCTCATTAGATGTCTTCACCCGGTCTTAGTCGACAGAGTAATGACATAATTTTACTTTAGAGACTCTAATTTGTTTACATAATCTCGTTACACGCAGCTTCATACATCGAGATACATTGTAACGACCGTTGTTCGATATAACGGTATTGTCTGAGGAATAACATATGATTCGGCCGGCCGGTGCTGTGCAAAATCTTTACTCCCCACATAAGTGATTAATTGGCGAGTAAGGATTTTGCAAGAAAAGGTAAGGGAGTAATAATTTTCCAAGGGGGAGTAACAATTTTGCAGTGTAAAAGATAGGGAGTAATTTTTTGCAGGGAGTAAGGATTTTGCACAACACCGGCCCGCGAACGATGGTTTCATTAGCTCTGACCGTCCATGATTGTACAGGAATAGATGTGTAACGGTATTACAAATTGAACTATTACCCGAAAATTTGACCCGCTGACCATGCAAGTTCATCCAACGATAGTCCCAAGACAGAGTCACTTTTAAAGGTTGTAGTACTACCTACATACTGTAGCACTTGATCACAGACAAAATCTAACAATTTGTGAGCAGTGCTTGTGCATTTGCCAGATTACAGCCAACAGCAGTATTTTGAATAAATTCGTCATCTGACTCTTGCATTACGATTTAGACAGCGCACAGGGAGAGGTTTTGCATAAGAGCTCGCGGCACTCAGTTGGCTCTTCTGGGAACCGATTGGCCGGCCGAGGGCTGCAGCGAGCAATTGTTAATCAGTATTATTTATTAATTGATATTTGCTTGCTGCGCCGTGTCACTAACTTTGTTCTCCGTCTGCTCGCTCTGCCTACTGATCTGCGTTGTAGTACGCTATGCTGCTGTGCTATTGAGCCCAGATTAAGGATCCCTTTGTTCAGTAGCTGTTGTGCTAAGGATTACTTTTAAGGACTTTGATTGCCATTGGACCTTGACCGTTTGCGACAACGGATGTTTGCTATTTGGTGGCGCAAAATGGCAAAGCAGTCTGAACAAGTGGCAGGCATAGCCAAAATGTGTCTGTCATCAATGGCTGGTCTTAAAAAGAAAGACTTCGTAATTGAGCAAGATCTATGGCAGGGGCAGTGTAAAAGAATGCGTTGCGATTGATTTGCTAGTTAAATAGGAGCGCTCGGTTGAGTGGATGACTGAGAAGCACTCTACCCGTAAAGGTGGTGAAGCTGGTCGGCGACTGGAAACAGTTCTACTTCAAGATAAAAGGCTCAAGACAATGCGTCGTAATTATGGGCCTGTTTTCGGTAATCATCCACTGATGACCTATGCTATGCATGCATTACATTAAATTTTGTTCTGTTTATTTAGACTCAAGTGCGCAAGTGAAGGCCAGGTTATACGACAACTGTGGCTGCTCTGCAATCTAACCAGCAAGACCACATTTCGAACCAGACTGGATCTTGCATTCAATTGGTAAGGGTGCACTATCCCCGCAAGCCATACCGCGATGTCCAGATGCGCGGTTTGATGTCAGCGCAGCGCATTGCCATCGGTAGTACGGTGCCTATTAGGACTTGCTCTTTATGTATGTGGCTTTGTTTTTGTATTTATTCTTTTCTGAACCGTCGTAGGTAGCTTTCGCTTCATCTGTTGATTTGATTTGTTTATTGCTGAGTTTTTGAGTTCTTCAACCACTACTTTCTTCCACTTAATCCTTCTTCTTGGCGACTGTATAGGTGAGTAGATCAGTCTCTGTTTTATAGTCTTGTCGTCACCAGCCAATTTTTGTCATATAAACAAAATGGTAAAGGTAAGTTAGGTGATCCGAAAAATCTAATGCCGCCCCCGGCTGGCGTATTTTTCAGCCCTAAGCATATGAGGAAACGGCATCGACGACGATCGGATCGTATCTCCTGCTCTCTGCAGTTTCTTCATCCTGTTCGGTACATTATAGCATGTGTCGGATAAACGTTATCAATCAATCAAATCGGACTTTTGGGTCACTTAACTTATCTTTAGGAACAAAACATCTGTGTTTAACGTGCCAAACCGTGGTTTGCAGGAATAAGGATGTCAGCCAGTAAAGCAAGCAAGGACATCGACTGGGACAGCCCTTCAGTGCAAGCGGCATTTGAGCAATTGCGTCAGGGCTACCAGCAGTCAAGTTCAATTGAGGCAAGAGATAATAAAGGTGACGGAAACGGCTGATAATCCACCGTCACGGCGAGTGATCAAATATCAATACAATCGCTGTTTGTTCCAGACCCGAGTGATCAAATATCAATACAATCGCTGTTTGTTCCAGACCTTTCCTAGAGAGCACGGAAATTTTCCTCCTCTCAAGTATTTTGGATTCCTAACTACGGATTCTCACACAAGAGGGCGCTACAATCGCCCCGCCGACCGGCGCCTATTAATTGCCGGCGCCGGTCCCTCTCCTCACTTCACAGTTTTAATTGCTTTGGTTTGAATGAATGAATGAAGTTTTATCAGAAAAGAACAAAATAACTAGTCCCGGAGGACACAAATTAGTAACAGCAAAAGGGGGTGACACAAGCACGGAACACCCCGATCACAAACACAAACACTCACAATACCCTAGCGAGTCACCAGTTCAACAAATTCTGCGGAATTTACGTACTCTGACAGACTACGTAAATTACATCGCGTTCTAAGTTCTTCAGGAATATTATTGTAATTCGTAATGACACGTGAAAGGAAAGAGTTAGACGTCCAATCGCTACCGTAGAAAGGACTAAGTTTAGTACCCGACCTGTCAAACTGGAGACGTGTGCGAATTTCCGTACTAATTAATCCGTGTACTATTTTATACATAAAAATGACGTCGTGTTTCAACCTACGGATTTCCAAGGTTTCTAAGTTACAAATTTTGCATCTATTTGCATAATTAGCGTATGGAAATTGGAATCTACGAAACAAACGAAAAGTAAAACTCCTCTGCAAACTTTCAATTTTCGAAATATCTCTAGCCGTATATGGCGACCAAATGACTGTGGCGGTTTCAACTAAAGGACGAATATACGTTTTATAGGCTTTAATAAGATCTTCGAGGTCTGAAAATTGCAAAATTCTGAACATAAGATTTAACCTTGAAAAGCCTTTTTGAACCACTTGATTGCAGTGATCGGAAAAATTCAATTTAGTATTCACTAGAACCCCGAGATCTTTCACTACCTCTACTCTAGCCAACTCTTGGTTTTCTGTAAAATAAGGAAAAGAGAGTGGATTCATTTGCCTGGAAATTGTTAAAACCTGACATTTTGTCACAGCCAAACTCAATTGCCACGTATTAGCCCATTCTAAAATACGGTTTAAAGCAGTCTGAATGACTTCAAAAGAATCAGAGCTCGAGATTTCCGCATAAAGTTTCACATCATCAGCATATAATTTAAATTCTAGACTCCGGTTAGTAATAAGGTCAGGCAAGTCATTTATATATAATATAAAAAGTAAAGGACCGAGTATAGAGCCTTGGGGCACCCCGGAAGACACTGGGAGGTCTCCCGAAGACACTCCATCAACCATGACCACTTGACTACGACCCATCAGAAAGGCTCTAATCCAACTCAACACCAAACCATCTATACCATATGCCTGCAATTTGAGAAGCAATTTCTTATGACTAACCGAGTCGAATGCTTTTTTGAAATCAAGATAAACAACATCAACTGAAAGACCATTGCGCAAAATTAAGGTCCAATCCGTTACAGACTCCAACAAGGCTGTTTCGCAGGACTTTCCTTTCAGAAAACCATGCTGGTATTTGGTAATTACTTTTTTTTCATGCAGAAAATCAAAAACTTGGTTATAAATCAGTTTCTCCAAACCTTTACAAAAATATGAGGTTAAACTAACTGGTCTGTAATTTAGTGGATCTGAACCTGGTCCTTTCTTAAATATCGGAGAAACAATTCCAGTTTTCCATATTGATGGTAATGCTGAAGTATAGAAGGAAGTACGGAAAATTCTGGTCACTGGTGTAGCGACATGATAAATAATATTCTTAATAAAAGCTATGGGGTACCCATCGGGTGACCGAGAGAATTTAGACTTAAAACCCAGAAAAACCTTGACCACCTCCTGTTCTGTAATAGCAATTTGCGAAATATGTGAATTTTCAGTTACCCTTCTATTGAATTGAGGTAAAATACCATCGTCTTGTACAAAAACAGACGCAAACATACGAGAGAAAACCTCAGCCTTACCCTTTCCAGTAATAACATTTTCACCATTCTCAGCTTTCAAAGTAGGTATACTACGTTTAGTTTTTAGTCTACTATTAACGTATCGATAAAACTCATTATTATCTGCCGACTGAATCATTTTGCGTTCACTATCTCTCTCAAATCTAAGAACCTCTGAACGAAAAAAATTGACGAAATCCAAATATTTTTGCATATTAGAGTCAGAAACATTACGTTTTTTCCAGAGCCTACGTTTCTTATTAAGTTTGGCTTTCAAGTCCGGAGGCCAGGTCTTTTTCCCCCCAGGCGAGGAAAAAGTTTCTGGAACTCCGACCAAGACAGATTGGTCTAAAACTTTAGCGAAAATATCCCAAAGATCCTGAACTGACTGACAAAATTGAAACTCATTATCCCAATTTATCTGCGACAAAAATTTGCCTACCTTTTCGTAACAAGCTTTTCGAAAATTAGGTCCTTTTACCGCCTCACTATATGCCAATGTTGCACTAAAGTTCAATCGGATGGAAACTGGTAAGTGATCACTGCTAACAAAAGGCTCGGTTTCGGATACAGAATGAACTAATTCTTGATCGTTTACAAAGAAAAGGTCTAAAATGTTTGGTGGATTTAAACGAGTTGCGAAAGTGATGAACTGTTTAAGTGAAAATTCGGCACAAAAATTTGCAAATGGTAAAATTGACTGTGGTACAAATTTTGCCTCCAAATCCTCCCAGATTATCGCCGGAAAATTGAAATCGCCACAAATAATTAGGCTAGAATGCGTATTAGTTAAAGAACGTAATTCTTGAACCAAGTTTCTAACTTCAGAACACGGTAAATTAGGCGGGAAATAGACACACGCTAAACGTACTGTTAAATTTGGATAGGAAAGATCAACAGCCACAACATCAAAGACATCAGTATGGGGTACAGAAACTTCTGTTACTACTAAGCCCTTTCTTACAGCAATTAGAACGCCTCCTCCTTGCCTATCTTGTCTATCTTTTCGAAAAACATAAAAATGTTGTAACTTTAAGAAAGAATCTGGTACAAAAGGTTTTAGCCATGTTTCAGTTAAACAAAGAACATTAAAATTTGAACTTTCAGCGAAAATAGAGAACTGGAGTAGCTTAGAGCATGTGTTAAGGCATTGACAATTGAACAGATAAAACAAAGAACTACCTAGTTGCGCGTCACCCCCTACATGACATTTTTTGGCACCTTAACATGGCGCCCACCAGAAATCTTCCAATAGAAATTTGGATCATAATCAGGATGACCTACAGTATTCATTGCTTTGCACCTATCCCTCAGTTCCCGATCGGCTTGGCGTTGACGCAGGGTCATGTCCAGTCGAACAAAAGGTCGAAATTTACCATCATCTTTGCTGCTAGAGTCGACCGGGAAGCAAGCACGAAGCTTCGTCGTACCCTTGGAGAGGAACCATTGCTTGGTGTTGTAGTTTCGGAAACGAACCTTCATAATTCGAGGCAAAGCTACCCCCTCGTCCGTTGTTCTAAGGCGACCATCTCGAAAAATGTCTGTGATCTCGGCTGGTGAAATACCACAGTCCTTGGCTACCTTGTGCACGAGCTCCTTATCTTCGTCACACGATTGCTGATCTGTGTCGTTTTCCGGCACACCGACGATGACGCAATAGTTCTTCTTCTGCTGGTTTCGGAGTACCAGCTCCGCACCATGCCAAGAAGACAGTCTAAGCGCGTCTGTTCTTCTCGATGTGCTTTCAGTCCATCCACTACTACCAACAAAGCTGCCAAGGTCTCCAGATCGCGCTCAGTTACCCCACTTCGCGCCCGCCGGCTACGGTAGCTCCAGAACAAGAACTTGGCGATGGCCCTGTGGTGGATCGAACCGCTACCCCTTTCAATCCAGCCGATCCTCCTTTCTCTCCCTCACCGCCACCCCAATCCGCGCCGCCGCTCCCAGTCCACCAGCTACCGTCAATCCCGCAGTCGCTCCCCTGACCGGCATCGATGTCGCAGTCGCTCTCCCAAGCAAAGGGCCACAGAGAGCATCCTTCAGCGTCTCTGCGCCAACGCTCTTCGAAGTGCCTCCACCAGTTCCCCCAGCGTACGCAATCTATGCCGCAGTATTGCTACAGATCATGTTTTGGGCCCGCACCTTGCCACATGCCGACAATGCTCGGCCGTTGATTGCGCCTGGCTCGCCGCAACAGATGGTTTACTCGGACGCCAGCGGCATCGCTGGTGCGGCCTTTATCAAAGGTACCTATTATGTGGCACATCTCAACTAGACAGATTATGAGCGCACTCGCAGTTGAACCTGGCGAGAGCTACGTGCCTTGGCTTTCAGTCTGAAATCGTTTGCTGACCGTCTCAAAGGTCAAGTCGTTCTGTGGTACACGGACAACCAACCGCTCCTCTCCATCGTGCGTAAAGGTAGTATGAAGCCGCATCTGAACGACTTAGCCCTCGACGTGTATGACACGTGCATACAACAGCACATTGACCTCCGTGTTGCATGGGTGCCACGCACTCTGAACACTGAAGCAGACGCGCTCAGTCGCGAGATAGACGCTGACGACTGGGGCATATCCGACTATTTGTTTGACTGGTGCTCTACCATGTACGGCCCCTTTACTGTCGATTGCTTTGCTACTGCCGCCAACGCCAAATTATCGCGCTTTTATTCACTTCACGTTGAGAAGGGGACATCGGGTGTGAACTCCCTTTCTTTCGACTGGGGTGCCGAAAAGTGCTGGTTGGTTCCCCCGCCTCACTTGCTCCTCCAAACTCTATGTGTAATACCGTTGGCCTGTCGCTCTACAGGAGTTTTGATAATGCCGTATTGCCCTCTAACCCTGTTTGGCCTATTCTTTTCCCTGACAAAAACCCGGCCTCTTTCATATAAACATACTTTACTGTACAGGACGGTCAAAAATACATCACTCCGGGTACCTTTCCCGCCTCCATTTTTGCTAATGGTACTTTCTCAGGGTCTCTCCTGATCCTTATTATCGCTCCAAACTAATTTCGCTTCATATAGCCCTCTGACGTGAGAATCCTATTTAACGAGTAGCAACGCGGAGCGTTAATTACGGATTCTCACACAAGAGGGCGCTACAATCGCCCCGCCGACCGGCGCCTATTAATTGCCGGCGCCGGTCCCTCTCCTCACTTCACAGTTTTAATTGCTTTGGTTTTCCATCCCACCCACCCTGCAAAATTATTCCTTTTTACAGTCACCCGCTTGATCAAATCATATGTGCACCTTTCAGGAATGTCCGTACATATTACTTACTAGAACAAATTCTCCCAACCAAATTGCATTTCAGTTTCTCTTGCCTTTTTATTCGCAACTATGTACAGACTGTATAACTACTAAAACCATTTTTCTTTCCAAGCGAATTTGTCCTACGACTCGGTACAGCACTGTCGCTGCTCCTCGCGCATAATGATCACCTGGCTTCTGTGGTTAGCACAACCACTGCTCACTGCTGCTAGAATAGCAACTGGGTTAGAATAACCCCGGTCCGCCTGCCCAGGGGTAGAACACCCCTCGGACCCGTCTGCCACTGGGGTAGAATACCCCCGGTCCGCCTGCCCAGGCATACATGTAGGAGGGGGGGTTTTGGGGGGGGTTTAGCCCCCCCAGGCCCGATTTTCGGCAACCCCCCCCCCCAGCCGAATTCTGGGGGGGGTTTTTCTGAAACCCTATTTTGGGTTACAAACTGCTAAAATTCAGGGTTTCAAGACTTATATACCGTAATTTAGCATTTCAAAAGCCCTAAATAGGGTTCCGGAACCCTATTTAGGCTTTCAGAAACCCAAATTAGGGTTCCGGAACCCTATTTAGGCTTTCAGGTACCCAAAACAGGGTTTCTGAAACCCTAAATAGGGTTCCGGAACCCTAATTTGGGTCTCAAAAACCCTAAACAGGGTTTCAGTGCCCTAATTTTTGTTTCAAAATCTCTAAATAGGGTTCCAGATACGCATTTTAGCTGTATTCTGTCGAGTAAAATAGAGCTTTTTTGCATGTTTTAAAGCAAAAACATGTTTTTTGCACGTTTTTAATAAAAAATAGGATTTTCTGCACATTTTAAACCAATAAATAGGGTTTTAAAGGGAATTTTTGCACTTCTGACAGGATTTTTACCCGATTTTTAGTCCTCAAAACGCTGTTTTGAGCCCAAAAAAAGGTCGCTAAAACCCACTTTTGGACACCAAAAAAAGGTCGCTGAAACCCCCTTTGGAAATAGTGCTGAAACCCTATTTTGGATCTGGAAACCCCCCCCCAAGCCGAAAACCCAGCTACATGTATGTGCCCAGGGGTAGAACACCCCTCGGACCCGCCTGCCACTGGGGTAGAATACCCATTGGGCCCACCTGCCACAGAGGTAGAATACCTCTTGGGCCCGGACAACTGTTCTCAAGAAGGGTAGAATGCCCTCAAGTCTCAGCAGCTGTTTATCTCAGGTATTTGAAAATTTTCAATTTCAGTGGTTCGCATGCCTTGGCTTATGCCTATCATCATATTACGCCCATGACTCTCGCCCACATGGTTGACGTTTTTCTGCAGAGCAAAGCTCCTGCCACACTGCGTGCCTACGGCTTTCATCTTGCCAGGTGGGCTAAGTGGGCTACCGTCCATCACTGTCCCCTAATACCCGCTTCTCCTACTGACGTGCTGGCCTTTTTACGTACACAAATTACTACCGCTTCTGTTTCTCGCCTCAATCAAACGCTAGCCAGTTTGACATGGCTTCATAAAATTGCTAACTTGCCCTCCCCTAGTTCCTCTTTTCTGCTCCGATCGTATGTGCAGTCTATTTCCCGTTCACGCCCTCTTACTATACACCGAAAACACCCTTTTTCCCTCTCATTGGTTCGAAAAATCTTTTCTCTTCACTCCCTCTCACTCCGGCACTTGCGCACCGCTACTATGGTTGCCCTTTCCTTCTTCGGTTTTCTTCGCATTGCTGAAGTTCTTTCTCTAAAGATATCCCACCTTTCGCTCTGCTCTAATCACGCCCTTCTTTACCTGACGCACGGTAAAACTGATCAATTTCGAGCAGGAAACTGGCTTCGTATTGCCTCTGGGGGGCCTCTGCCCGATCCCCTTACCATTCTGCGCAGCTACTGGGATCAACTGTCTGCCACTGAGGCAACTTTGGACCGGCCCGCTTATGTCGGCTCACGGCCTCTTCT
This sequence comes from Sabatieria punctata, assembly GCA_030248155.1. Classification (NCBI taxonomy): domain Eukaryota; kingdom Metazoa; phylum Nematoda; class Chromadorea; order Araeolaimida; family Comesomatidae; genus Sabatieria; species Sabatieria punctata. Next base: position 29,502 of record JASANB010006599.1, read on the forward strand.
GCGCAGTCTTCAACGATCACACAGGACCCAGCGTCTTTCGCTTCGGGTCAGCCACTGACTTACGGCGCTGCTCTGCGCGCCCTACGCGATGTGCTACAGCAACTTGGGTATGACCCGGCTCGTTTTGGCACCCACAGCCTCCGCTCAGGGGCGCCTGCACTGCCATCAACGTGGGTGTTCCACACCACCTGGTTCAGCGCCATGGCCATTGGCGTGCCGAAGCAGGACTATTAGGCGATGCCGATTAGGCGATGCCGATTAGGCGACGCCGATTAGGCGATTTAGCGGTACTATTAGGCGACGGTACTATTAGGCGACAGGAATAATTTTTTCTATAAGTCCGTGCGGCAACATAGGTTACCACTAAAACATAGCAGAACAATGCAAACAGCACAACAGCAATTAAAACAAAGGATAACAAAAATAGCAAACCAATTTCAAGGACTCATTTAAAAAACAAGTGCAACACCATGGATGGATAAATTCAAACTCACTGAGCGTTCATTAAGTAGAGTATCGGGATTTCTGCACATGTCGCCATACATGGGCCGCGAGGGGTTGCCCACACCCCAACTTGGGCTCAACCCGCCAAACGACCTCACCCACCCACCTGAATCCGACTTTTGTTCCTGACCCACACGCCAAAATCGCCGCGACCCCCAAACCGGCAGGCCTACCCCAAATTTTTCGAATTTTGACTACCGCCAACCCATTTTTCCGGCCCATGTATGCATGTCGCAGAACATTTATAAAGCGCCACATGGATGGACGCGCCGCATCAAATTCTCGCTGCGAAACTCTGTGAACTGCTTCCGCAAAGTTATTGGTGCGATCGTCTGCATCCAGTGTGTTAATGAACATAGCAACCGGAAAAATAGGTGGCCGACCCGACGGCCGCTCGCGTGCTCGACGCAAGCTCGGGTCGGGAATAGGGCAAATGCCAGAATCTGAGTTAGAAACAGTCAGGGCCGGTGAATATAACCTTGTTTAGCTATAAGTTGACGAGTTATACGATTAACGAGACATGATTTTAGTGCCACTTAGCCATGCATAGTTAAAAATAGCGTGTTTAGGCTTACAGCTGAACATGGCCCTTGACCCTTGACAGATTCGGAAGGGCCGCCTAATTGGTGCTATTATCTATTAATGTTTTTTGTCGCCTAATAGTACCATCGCCTAATCGGCATCGCCCAATCGGCATCGCCTAATCGGCGTCGCCTAATAGTAGCGTACCGTTGGCGTGCGCCCGAGTCAATGGACGCTTAAGCTTGCCCACGATTTACGCACCAAGGCGTCAGTCACTCGGGCCATGCTCACAAAATTCGATAGTAAGGACGCCTCTCCCTAACGTTGTGTTATGTTTGTTTTAGCCGTCTCATTCTCGCGCCTAGTTTGCACACTAGCGCTGGATTGTCACCGGCCACCTTTCGCATTTTGGACGAGGGCGCCGGTTCTCATAGTTTGCACCACAGTGACGCTTCTTTTTGTGCTTGACTTACTGTACACTACGTATGGCTGACGGTGTATACTATAGCTGTATATATAGCTCTCGATTTTGTTCGCGTTCAGTTACATGTATTCACTTCACTTGTTGACTCAGTGCTCTTGCCGTTATTCGACACGTTAGCTTTTATTATCGCATGCTCATGCTCTACCCTACTTATTGATCTCGCTCTGGTACGCTGAAGTTTCCGACAATAAAACTGTGTAAACTGCAAATAGCCCTCTGACGTGAGAATCCTATTTAACGAGTAGCAACGCAGAGCGTTAACCGGCTTTAGCCCTGTTTCACTTTGGCAATTACTTACATTTTTTGTGGTTATTGAAGTTCTACTTTTGACAGCATGTCGATTATTTTTACCACTACAATGCATTGAAACTCTTTCTCATTTTAATCTCACTAATATACTACAAGATACCTACCAATCTTTTCAGGAATACAGAAATAAAAAGAAGCAACCCACAGTCATTTTCTCGAAATTGGCACATGACAAAACACTAGAGGAAATAACACTTGAAATCCGAATTAATGGCGTACCATTCAGTACTATCACTGATCAAATGACCACAACGTCTGAGGTATACACATTACACACTGAATCTAAGACCATCCTCAAACCTGCCGAAGTCCCACTGTATGTCAATAAGACTCTACAATTCGCGCGCGCCAGTTGATAGAGGCGCTGCCGTCAGTTGCATTAGTTGCTGCTTGCTCGATGAACTCCAAATTACGCATCTTCTTTCATCTACTCATACATCCATTCGGAGTGCGACAGGCCATCCATTAGAAACACTTGGCTCTGCTGGGGTTACTTTTCGATTTGGTCCTCTCCTAGAACAAAAATTCAGTGTTGAAATTGTAAAAAAATAAACTTTGTCAAACATCCAGTTCTCATTGGAACAGATATTTTGCTACAACTTCCCCAGTCACTATTCATTTTAACAAACGGTCCCTCTCCTTTGGAGCTTGTACATTACCAATAGGAATTCCCTCTTCTAATCTTTCAACTCCAGTAAAGGTTTGCGCGATGAATGATTATTGTCTCCCTCCGCATACACAGACTATTCTCTGTTGCAAACAGGAACCTACTCTTCCCAATGAATATTCAGATTGTCTCTTAATTCCATCTGAAAAAATCATGGACTCTACAAAACTTCTTATAGCACATGCCGTTGATTTGAACGATTCCCATGTGCGGTTGCAAATTTTAAACCCTATGGCAGATACGGTCAAAATCTACAAACATATACTACATTGGCACATTCGATTCCGGTAACGATGCGGTGTCATCCGCACAGAGCCGCTTCGAAACATTGTGCCGAGCAACTTACCTGTACTTCTTGTGAAACCTTACCTACAGTATGTCACTTAGACACTGATCGATCCACGCCCAGTGAACAACCTACTCTTACGATTTGCTGCAAACTATTTCGGACTGTAAATACCTATCTACTATGGATTTAGCCAGCGGATTTCATCAGTTATGTGTAGACCCAAGAGATGCTTATAAATTGGCGTTCCCCTTTTTCCCAGACAATTTCGAATACTTGCGTTTACCATTTGGCTACAGAAATTCAGCTCAAGCATTCCAGAGTGCCGAAAATACCATTTTGGCTCCTCTCAATTACTCTGTATGCGCTGTGTATGTTTGACGACATCATCTGTTGGAAAGGACGAACTTTTGAAGAACATTTAGACGGTCTCAAACAATTTTTTGACAAGTTTTCAACGTTCAATCTTAAAGTTTCGCCTCAAAAATGTCGTTTTGCTTGTCAAAAAGTTAAATTTTTAGGTTTTAAACTGATCAGATCCGGTATTAAAGCTAATAGACGCTAGCCATAACATAGCGGCACCACTCCACAAAAACTGTGACCTTTTTGCTTTAACGCAAGCCACTGCCGCCTGTTCCAGCCCCGCTTGATTTGTTGTTAAAACCGGCTGAGCTCGCTCGCCGACAGGCTCTGGAGCCTGCCCTTTCGGCAATTATACAGTACGTTGCCACTGAAAAACTCCCTACAAACGCTAGTTTTGCGCAGCGAATCAGAGATAAATCTAGAAACTTTGTGTTACGAAATGGTTAATTGTACCGAATTAGTGACCTGAAGCCTCTTTTAGTTGTACCGAAGTCACTAGTGCCAGCCTTACTTAGGGAACTCCACTGTCCCAAGTGGTGGGGTCAAACTTCTATTGGCTGGGGTGGAACCAAGACATTGTTACCTTTCTTAAGTCTTGTCACGTATGTGCTGAATTTAAGAAAATGAACTACACTCCTAAGGCTCCGTTGTACCCAGTTCCAGTCGCTTCACAACCGTTTGCGACAGTTCAAGTCGATGCCATCGGACCATTACCACTTTCTGTGGAAGGAAACCGATTCTGCTTGCTGTTCACGGGTTCTTTGACTCGTTATGTCATAGCCAAAGCCGTAACCACTATTTCGGCTGAGAAAACTGCTGAAGTTCTTTTTACTGAAATTTTTTGTCAGTATTCTTTACCTTTACAACTAATGTCTGACCAAACTATAAATTTCTGTTCTAATTTAATTCAAAAGTTTTGTCACCTTTTGCAAATTAACCAAATTACTCCTACGGCATATCACAGTCAAACTGTAGGAAGTACTGAATCTTCAAATAAGCAAATTATGCACATAATTGCTAGATATGCTAATGAAAAGCAAGCTGAATGGGATACTTGGCTTCCTATGGCAGTTTTCCTTTATAATAGCAGTTACCAAACTTCTTTAAAGCTTAGCCCTTTTTATGCGTTACGTGGCTATGAGCCTCGATTTCCCCTTGAAACATTACTCAGTAACAACCAAATAAAACTAATAATAACTAATAATAATAATAAATGCAAATTTTGTTGACCTATTTGTGAACAAGCTAAACCATATTTGGAGTATTGCCAAAACTCATTTAGAATTTGCTCAACAGCAACAAAAAAGTGATTACGATAAATCAGCTAAAACAAACCCATATCGTATTGGTGATACCGTTTTTCTCAAAAACGAAACGTCCTCAACTAAAGTTGCAAAGAAGTTTGTTAAACGCTTCCTTTGGACCTTACAAAGTAGTTCAGGTTAACTGGCCTAACGTCACTATACGATCCAAACACCCCTGCCGTCCTTGCCCTTCTACACCACTCACCATAATAGACTAAAACCATTTAAGGGTAAACAGCAGCCTGACTTATGTCCAAATGTTGTTCATCCGTCTCATTCTTATAACCTTAGACCACGCACCACGTAAATTTTGTCCTTCCAGCCCCACTGGGCGAACTGGGAACATGAGCGAACCCAACCAAAGGCAAGGGCCGAGTCAAGAGGACACCGGCATTCGCGTCAAGGTGAGTCGTGCTAAGTCAAAATCTCTTATTGTTTCCCCTCTTAATTTTTCTTCCGCTGCTTTGCCTGATAATGCTTTGGAAACTGGCCGTGTAACTCGCTTGACTAAGTTTAACCCACCTTTACCTCTGCCACTTCAGTATTACTTCACGATGATCAGCTGCAGGTTACAGTCATCTGTTCCCCAGAAGGAGTCTGGTATGCTAACACGGCAATAATTTTAAAACTCTTGCGTAGAGTATATGGCATCGGTGTTCTAGCTCTAATCTATTCTTACCCAGACCACCCCACTTTTTCGAAAGGTTTTATTCGAAGCCCTGTACTAAATACGGCTGCATTTTGCGTGCCAACCAACTTGCAACCGTATACGGATATAGATCGCATTGAATCAGGGGACATAGTTCGTTTTACTGTGGCGGATGTCTCAGCTGTCCCAGTACAGCACAGGTACGATTACACAACAGCAAGAATGAAAAAAATTCCTTTTCCGACTCTCTTCAGATGGATTGGACTAGACCATACTACTTCTGTTTCTACAGTTATAGAACGTTTTCGATTCGAACGCAATCCCAACTGCAAGGTCCGTGTTTTACCCAGCGCTTGTGTTGTTCCACCCGTCTGTCGGCCAGGCCTTCATGGTGCCATTTAGAAAGGGCTGAAACAACCAAGTTGTTACCATCGATTGTCAAAACATAAAATTCCGCTTGTTTAGTGACTGCTTCTACATTGTACGTACATACACGTAGTTGTAGCTCATCAATGAAGAAAACTAAGAAAATTATCAAAGTGTCACTGTTATTTTAATAAAAACGCCATTTTACATAGAATTGGACGCAAAAGTTTCGGCTCTAAGTATTCAAAAAATTGAAATTTTGGGGGTAGCCAAATTATTACGTAATTAGAGGAGGGGGGCTAGGAAATTATTATGGGCGGGCGATTATCAGATGGTAGAGATGTTCACGAGCCTAAAAATCACGGCTCGGCTCGGCTCGATTGTGATCTCTATTTAGGTCAGCTCGTCTGTGAGCATCTCCAAGCTCGCTTGAGCTCGGCTCACGAGCTTTAAATATCGGAAAAATAGAGAAGTAACACTGTAAAATCAACACCTAAAGCTTTACCTCACTAATTAGGTAATTTTTTATGGTTGATAGCTTAACATAAGGTAGCAAAGATAGAAATTAAACGGAAATTAGCGTCCAAAACAATAATTTCAAAATTTGATTACATTTTATACACTTTTCAAGTTGTAGCGCGTTCTGGGCTCGGCTCGGACCGCGAGCTTGTTAACCTGAATAAACTCGCTCGATCTGGGCTCGCGAGCCGAGCCGAGTTGAGCTTTTTCAAGCTCGTGAACATCTCTATCAGGGGGAGGGGTTCCGAAAATGGGCAAAAATACCATTGCGTAATGTTTACCTAACTAACTACCTACCTAACCTAACCTGCCTGCGGTCAACTAACCAAACAACATACCTGCGGATTTATAATTTTGTGGCGCTTGCGCTTTGCCAGTGAGTTTGAGAGTCGGGATCTGGGGAATGTACAACTGTTATGGGAGGCTGTAGTTTCGAGAGAGAGAATCGGGGGGAATAGACACTTTTAAGGAAGCCAGCACACTGACATATACACTGACGCTGACACTCAGCTGTAGTTTCGAGAGAGAGATCTCAACAGCGTAGGAGGCAAGCGCAGTGGACTGAGAGGCGACCGAAAGTGGCGAGAGGAGCAACTTTATACTAGCAAACAAACAGAGGCCAAGTGAGAGACTAACTGAGCGAAGCCCTTTTATATTGACAGCAGACAAGGGTCATGATTTATGACGGGGCCACAAACCAAAACCGGTTGTCAGCTGTCAGAGGAAAAAGGCTGCGCTCAAATAGAATTGTTGTGTCGTAGCACAGCCAATGAGCGTAGTTGTAGGCGGGGCTACGGCCCGCCGGCCGATGCCAGGTCAGGCAGGCTGTGCTGACCCTTCACTCACTACATTTGTTAACGCACTAGACTGTTGTTTGCCACGCATTATGACGTGCTGAGTGGATGGCCTCACTAGGCCTAGTTTCCCAGCCCACCCTCCCTGGAATGCAACAATCGGTTGTGCACCGGTTTACTGTAATCATACCCGTAAGGCGGAAGAATTGACGATGCCTCTTCCAGTCACATACAGTGTAGATCGAATTGTTTGTTAGGTGGACTTCAAAAGATGTCCAGGTCCAGCAAAGCATCACAGGACATTTATAAACCAGGAGGTTTTCCTGTTCAATTCGGGTTCTGTGCGCATGCGGTGCGTCCGATTGTCCCAATCATGTGATTGGCAAGGCGAGAACGAAAGAAACTAATAAGAATCGCGTTTCTATGATTTACATTTCGTATAGGGCATGGTATTGATGTACCAGGAGATGGTTCGTTTTTATGAAAATCCATGCGTCTGCCAAGACGATTTGGCAAAGGGTGCCGGCGGGCGCCTCCGTTTATGAAAGAAAAATGAGACGAAAGCTTGGGGTGTGGTTTATAAGCTAGAGTCGAACATAACACCCGCGTGTCTGTAGGCGGTCCAGAACATAGAGCTAATTTGAGTTCTGCTTTTTCTGGATCACTGATTTATGATTACTGGATTCATTGAAGGTTCACAAAGTCTTGCCATTTCTCAAAAACTTTGCAAAACAATTTGTGCCAAAATATGGCACACGTAGGGCTTTCAATCATAATTCTTAACAATCTAGAGCTCAGTTAGCTGATCATACCTGTGTAAACATGCGTCAGAACCATTAATCTAAAGAGTGCTATGTTAGAATGGCCTCAGTTAACATACAATGTAGAAGAAGCCGGTACATCCTTACTCTAGGCTATCGCACCCAGTGATTCACCTGGCTGTTTCAGTCCCGACTATCCATAGTTGGAGAAATGGGTGCGCCTTGGCTCGGCGACTGGGGACCAGCTTTTAGAGACAGTTCGGGGCGAAAGCAAGAGGGCAAAAAACGCCGACTGTCTGCCCTCACTCACTCAAATGACCCAGCCCTACCTAACGCCAGATGAAGAATGGATCCAAACTTGCCACACTCCAAATTTTGTATTTGGCTACGTCCACTTTCAGGTTTTCTCTCAGTTTTCTGTCTTTTATAGCAAAGGGTAGGGTGCTTAATCTTGCGTATATGTCTAATTTCAGGCACAACAGTCCTAATCTAGGCTTTCAGCTCTACGTTCGTTTCTTCGACTCACCAGTGAGAGGGCTGATGGTCGTGATCATAAGAAGACTGCGGGACTGAACCGCTGGTAGTGTAGGAGGTTTGGTTGGTATTGTGTGTGTTATATTGTTAGTACGCGCTTGTCTCTTTGCTAGGATGCAGTGCTTTCTTGGTCTGTGTAATCTTATTGGTATGACGATCTGAAAGTCTTCCGGTGTTCTCCACGTCCTTGGTGTAGCAGTTAGTAGTACAGTTGGTAATGGTTTTCGTACATATTCGTATGTATAATTTTGGGCCACCTGGGCCCACTTCTGTGACATGGTTCTAGTGCGTAAACAAATAAACGTAGCGGACCCCCCCTAGTGTGTTCGCTACGTTTATTTGTTTACGCACTAGAACCATGTCACAGAAGTGGGCCCAGGTGGCCCAAAATTATACATACGAATATGTACGAAAACCATTACCAACTGCACTACTAACTACTACACCAAGGATCGTCATACCAATTACGATTACACAGACCAAGAAAGCACTGCATCCTAGCAAAGAGACAAGCGCGTACTAACAATATAACACACACAATACCAACCAAACCTCCTACACTACCAGCGGTTCAGTCCCGCAGTCTTCTTATGATCACGACCATCAGCCCTCTCACTGGTGAGTCGAAGAAACGAACGTAGAGCTGAAAGCCTAGATTAGGACTGTTCTGCCTGAAATTAGACACATACGCAAGATTAAGCACCCTACCCTTTGCTATAAAAGACAGAAAACTGAGAGAAAACCTGAAAGTGGACATAGCCAAATACAAAATTTGGAGTGTGGCAAGTTTGGATCCATTCTTCATCTGGCGTTAGGTAGGGCTGGGTCATTTGAGTGAGTGAGGGCAGACAGTCGGCGGTTTTCCTTTTTTTTTGCCCTCTTGCTTTCGCCCCGAACTGTCTCTAAAAGCTGGTCCCCAGTCGCCGAGCCAAGGCGCACCCATTTCTCCAACTATGGATAGTCGGGACTGAAACAGGCAGGTGCCTCACTGGGTGCGATAGCCTAGAGTAAGGATGCACCGGCTTCTTCTACATTGTATGTTAACTGAGGTCATTCTAACATAGCACTCTTTAGATTAATGGTTCTGACGCATGTTTACACAGTTATGATCAGCTAACTGATTATGAATGAAAACGCTACGTGTGCCATATTTTGGCACAATTTGAGAAATGGCAAGACTTTGTGAACCTTCAATGAATCCAGTAATCATAATCAGTGATCCAGAAAAATCAGAACTCAAATTAGCTCTATGTTCTGGACCGCCTACAGACACGCGGGTGTTACGTTCGACTCCAGCTTTTAAACCACACCCCAAGCTTTCGCCTCATTTTTCTTTCATAAACGGAGGCGCCAGCCGGCACCCTTTGCCGAATCGTCTTGGCAGACGCATGGATTTTCTTAAAAACGAACCATCTCCTGGTACATCAATACCATGCCCTATACAAAATGTAAATCATAGAAACGCGATTCTTATTAGTTTCTTTCGTTCTCGCCTTGCCAATCACATGATCGGGACAATCGGACGCACCGCATGCGCACAGAACCCGAATTGAACAGGAAAACCTCCTGGTTTATAACTGTGACAACGCAAACGTAGCGATTATGCTGTAAGCGCAGACACAACATAATACCGTAGTAGCGTAGCGGATACGGTATACAGCGTAAATGTATCACGCGCCTAGTCAGCAATAGTGCTCAGGTAAGGCACATAAATAACCGAACACAAATGGCGAACATACTGTACGTCAGTACAGTGTTGAATAAACTTGCCAACACTCCTCCTTGTGGCTTACGTACTGACGCTGACACTCAGCTGTAGTTTCGAGAGAGAGAATCAGGGTGAATAGACACTTTTATTGAAGGCCAGCACACTGACGCTGTCACTGACGCTGACACTGACACTCCGCACCGAGTTGCTGCTACACCAAAAAGACACTGAATTCGGAGGGCGAGGGCTACCCGATCGGGGTTAGACCGTGCCCGTAGGCGATGTTTTCCGGCCTGTAAATCAAGCACATTTAAAAAAATGTGCCTCCTATCCGACTACCTGTCAGGTCGTCATCGCCGGTACATTGCTACTATTAGCAACCAGGCGGTATCTTAAAAAGATCCAGTTTTAAAGACATTAAAATGAGTGACAGCGGCCTTGATCTGCAGTGGCGAAGTTTCTCTTTTTGTTGTCGTCGGAGATAAGGCGGCCTAAAATATGCGACACCTCGGCAAGTATTTTTGCTCGTGGCCTGTCGTCCTAAATTACTACTTGCACGCTCAGTTACTACAAAAACGACACGTTAAACTGCCACCGTATCTTATTACTGCCTAAACACACCAACAGTTAAGAGAATTCCGTCACACATACATTAGGTAAATGTGGAAATTGATCTAAGTTTATGACGATAAGGTAAAAAGTATTTGTTTTGTATACAGATTTCTATATTTTTTCATTGTACGGTCCTGGTAAGGGGCTTTTTGATAAACTAACGGTCATATTTTGAAACTTTTATAGAAAATAATGAGAAATACTGTTACTTTGTAAATATTTTGAACCTAATGAGGTGTACAGAGGTATAGGGCTATAGGTCGAAATCTTTAATGTTCCGCGACCCGCCCCGGTTTTATAAAATGTAGCTCTTAATTTACAAAAATAATCATATCGTTTGAGACTGTCTCTACAAGCTTTTGAGAAAAGAAATTTCTTCTGTCTCTACACACCTACTTTCGCCTGGCCAAGCAAAACTTTTGAAAACGGAAATGGAACGCCTTGTCCAAACAGCCATTGCTCTATCTGTCCCTACAGCATCGATGTTTTGGAAGATCAGAACCATCACCAGAAGATTATACACAAACTCTTGTGGTTTTATGGTGATATTAATTGAAAATATTGCATTGTTGGTTGGTGAAATGCGAATTACGACAACAAAATTTTATAATATTATTATGTACACAGTTTGTGCTTTAGCCACCTGCCCTCTAGCGTCTGTTCTCCAGCAATAAAGAAACTAAGTAACAGACTGGAAAATGATTCAATACATAGTGATCCTAACCAATGTCAGCTGAGTCAGACAGATTGACAACAACTAGAGTAGATTCTATGTAAACAAACCATCGTCTGTGCAGTTCCCAAACTGTCTTTACATCAAAGCGATCAAAACTTTTAGATAATGGTTTGTTTACACGAGCTGGTTTCTGTCTCTCTCTGTAGATAAAACTGGCTTGGCTAAAACTACCATCAAGCAAAGAAGACATCGGGGCAAAGAATATGGAGCGGTTGGTACAAGCGCCGATTACCCTCTCGGTCTACCTCAAAGAGTACTCCACTCTACCGGAGGCGTTCAATTTTACTCTACAATGCGCCGTCCATCGCATTGTTCGAATAGGACCTGGGTGCCCGTCGGAGACCTGTCGGCTTTCTGTGGCTTAGCGTAGAAACGCTCGCCTGTGAGTTCAAACGAAGAAAAAGTTTTTTAATTTTACAAAAATAATTGTACATCGATTTTTAGATGAGCAGTTTGTGTTGCTCTATGGTAGCGAGCGCACAAGCCTCTTACAAGAATGTGCCACCCACGGGTTGGTGCATTGGTGGGAGACCCCGTGGGTGGACGAATAATCCAAGTCCCTCACGGTATATTTCTACAACCGGACGTACACACGAGTGATAGGCGAGCCGGACTTGGACAAAGTAGAAAAAAATTTTTCCCACCCTGAGTGGTCAGATCATTGTCTTTCAGGATGTGCTTTACCGGCGTGAAATCGATTGCGATGGACTTTCGCAAATTAAGAGCCAGTTTTTCTAGGAATCGACTTTTGCTCCTTAACCTCCGGACAAATCTCAACTTTTTGTCTCCGATTTGGCTAAAATTTTGTATTTTGGTTTAATTTGACCTAAAAAGACATTTTATCACCTTCCCGGCCATTTTTGAGAGGGTCACTTTTTCGGCCCAACCTCAGCTTTCGGCTTATAACTCGGGAAGAAATGAACGTAGAAACTTGGGGATTGCATTTTTAGAATCAGAAGAGCGTTCTCTTTCAAACGATACCCTACTCGACCAGATTTCTGACAAAAATTTTTTTTCGAATCCCTTCCGGGCCCGATTTGACCCCCCTAAAACCCCGAGTCCGAACTTTTTATTTCACGGAAATGTAGCGCTATCTATTCGCTTTCGAACGCAGAAAAAAAATCGAGAAAAAAAAGGGGGGTCAAATTGAGTTTTTGGGCCTTGAAAGTTGAAAATCAGTGAAATTTTATATATTTGCCTTTCAGCATACATACACTGCCAAGAACAGACCTTGGTCAATTGTGGACCGAAGTCCAAGATTTCTGTCATACATATTGCACAGTATCTCTTGCATACCTTGCACAATTCTGGACTTGCTTAATGCTTTCTGACGCGAGTTAGCTTGCTTCTTGGTGTCATTTAAAAGTCAGTCTCTGATTCGATCCAGTCTTGCCCCTAATCCCTATGTCAAGTTGAAAATCGAACTTTTGTGTAGAGAGCTGTGCTTTGGTGCACTAATAGACATTCATGAGTTATGTTAAACCTGCAAAGGGTTTATGGATTTGACGCTCCATTCCCAAGATATATGCCATAAAAAATAGGGCCACTAACTATGGGACCAAAACTTCCAACTTGTACTTCTTTTATACTATAATAAGAGTTGGGACTAAAAAATTGGGGCTTTTAGATAACTTTTAGAGTAGATTAAAAAATTTGGTCCAAAATAATTTTTGGGCAAAAATTTTTTCGACCACATTCGGCGGGCCCTAGCTTGTCTGGAACCCCTAGGCCGACTTTTGTATTTCATAAATTTGTAGCACTATCAATTTGCTACAGGCTGGTGTAAACCATATATGGCTACGGCCCCTGGTTTGTGAGAAATTCGCTTCTGAAAGCCCAAATTCATACAGAAGGCTCTTGTTTTTTTGCTATGCAAAACATGGTTTTGATAAATTTAATGGATATTTCTTACGAACCATGGGCGTAGCCGTATACACCAAATTGTCGCAAATTGATAGCGCTACAAAATTATGTAATAAAAACAGCATAGAGGTGTTGCAGACGAGCTAGAGCCGGCTAGTGGTCGAAAATTTTTTGTTCAGTGACTGTTCATGTTACGTATGTACAAAACTTACGTCTGTTCCAAGTTAGAGTACGCAACAGAAGTATGGAATCCATACCTATTGCAAGATATCGATTTGCTTGAAAGGGTCCAGCGTCTTTTTACTCGCCGGCTACCTGGTATGAAAAATTTTCGATATGACGAACGCTTGGAGATTTTGGACTTAGAAGTCCTTAGAAGAGCGCAGAATTGAACGTGATTTAGTCATGGTCTATAAGATATTTTGTGGTTATGTGGAGGTTCCTTTTGACAGTTTTTTGAACTTTCACTTTGTACTAATACTCGTGGTACAGCTTCAAGCTATTTGTCAAGCGATTTCTGTCAGATATAACAAAAATTTTTTCGTGAATCATGATTCCTACTCGGAATGTTTTTCCTGAAGAAGTTGTAAGTGTTCCTTCAATCTTCTGCATTTAGGGTAGGTTTAGCAAAAGTTGAATTAAAAGGATACTTGAGGGGTAGGGTATTGAAGCCGGTAACCGGGCCAGCCCGCCCGCATCTGATTCGATCCATGTTCTTTTTTGTTTGCTGTTGTTTTTTTTCTTTTTGTCCTGCCCCGATTGTTTGTTGACGATTTGGACGTATACAACTTTTTCTTCTTCTTCTTCTTCTTCTTCAAAAATTATTTTGGACGAAAAATTCTAAATCTACTCTGAACCTGAAAGCTCCAATTTGGAGGTCCCAACTCTGATTAGTAAGCCTGAAATCTGACATTGAAGATTTGCTGCAAAAAACTTTAGAACTTCACATGTTTTTGGGCTATTTGGAAGCGAATTTCTCACAAACCAGGGGCCATAGCCATATATGGTTTAAACCAGACTGTAGCAAATTGTTAGTGCTACAAATTTATGAAATACAAAAGTCGGCCTAGGGTTCCAGACAACCTAGGGCCCGCCGAATGTGGTCGAAAAAATTTTTGCTCAAAAATAATTTTTGGACCAAATTTTTTAATCTACTCTAAAAGTTATCTAAAAGCCCCAATTTTTTGGTCCCAACTCTTATTATAGTATAAAAGAAGTACAAGTTGGAAGTTTTGGTCCCGTAGTTAGTGGCCCTATTTTTATGGCATATATCTTGGGAATGGAGCGTCAAATCCATAAACCCTTTGCAGGTTTAACATAACTCATGAATGTCTATTAGTGCACCAAAGCACAGCTCTCTACACAATAGTTCAATTTTCAACTTGACATAGGGATTAGGGGCAAGACTGGATCGAATCAGAGACTGACTCTTAAATGACACCAAGAAGCAAGCTAACTCGCGTCAGAAAGCATTAAGCAAGTCCAGAATTGTGCAAGGTATGCAAGAGATACTGTGCAATATGTATGACAGAAATCTTGGACTTCGGTCCACAATTGACCAAGGTCTGTTCTTGGCAGTGTATGTATGCTGAAAGGCAAATACAGGGTGTGCCAAAAAAAAACAACCCAGCAGATTTTTCGCTGTAGCAACCGCAAATCTCAACCGATTTGAATGAATCCTTTTTTAAATGAAAGACAAATAAATTCTTGAAAGATTAATGCAACGTTTATTAATGTACTCTGCTTAGTTCCTGAGTTATTCACTCTCAAAATCAAAACTGTGATTTTCGCTGTGAACAAGAGGTAATTTTTCTTTTTCCGCTGCACTTCGTAATAAAACGGATTCCTGCTACTGCTTAGGGCTATTGGAGGCTTTACTGATGACACAGAAACTCGGTTCACTTCAACAGTAAAGTGTCATTAGCCCCCAGCAGTATGAATCTGCTTTATTATGAAGTGCAACGGAATCGCTCTTGTTCTTTGCCAAAATCTGTTTCGAGTTTGAGGGCAAATATCTCAAGAACTAAGCAGCGAATCTCAATAAAAATTGCACCAATCTTTGAAGAATTTATCAATCTTTCATTCAAAAAGGATTATTCAAATCGATTAAGATTCATGGTTGCAAAAGTAAAAAATCTGCTGGGTTGTGTTTATTACTCTTGTTCACTGCCAAAATCTCTGTTTTGACTTTGAGGGCAAATATCTCAGGAACTAAGCGGTCTATCTTTATAAGCGATTCATCGGTCTTTCAAGAATTTATTTATCTTTTATTTAAAAAAAGATTCATTCCAATCGGTTGCGATTTGCGGTTGCTACAGCAAAAAATCTGCTGGGTTGTTTTTTTTTGGCACACCCTGTATATAAAATTTCACGGATTTTCAACTTTCAAGGCCCAAAAACTCAATTTGACCCCCCTTTTTTTTCTCGATTTTTTTTCTGCGTTCGAAAGCGAATAGATAGCGCTACATTTCCGTGAAATAAAAAGTTCGGACTCGGGGTTTTAGGGGGGTCAAATCGGGTCCGGAAGGGATTCGAAAAAAAAATTTTGTCAGAAATCTGGTCGAGTAGGGCATCGTTTGAAAGAGAACGCTCTTCTGATTCTAAAAATGCAATCCCCAAGTTTCTATGTTCATTTCTTCCCGAGTTATAAGCCGAAAGCTGAGGTTGGGTCGAAAAAGTGACCCTCTCAAAAATGGCCGGGAAGGTGATAAAATGTCTTTTTAGGTCAAATTAAACTAAAATACAAAATTTTAGCCAAATCGGAGACAAAAAGTTGAGATTTGTCCGGGAAGAGTCGATGCTTAGAAAAACCGGCTCTTAATTTCCAGGCTGGAAAGTGTGATCGGTAAGCTGGTGGAACATACTTTTGTTCAGAACCAAAATCGACTGCACAAGCTTATCAGACAGATTGACAACGACTGCGATGAATTCGATGATTACTACATCTATTCTATGCAGTGACAGCCGGTGGATTATAACTTCGGTGACTTCTTCTCAGATGAGCGGTATCCTAATCCCGAGGCCCAGTCATAGTTGTCGATCTGTCTGACTAGCTTTGTACAGCTGATATTGGTTAGGATCACTATGCATTGGTCCATCAGTTTATCAATGGCATTTTCCAGTCTGTTAATTAGTTTTTTATTGCTAGAGAACAGACGCTAGAGGACAGGTCGGTAAAGCACATCCTCTGTACATTATAATATTGTTTTGTATCATAAAATTTTGTTCTTCTAATTCGCATTTCACCAAGCAACAATCCAATATTAACAGAAAGAAAAAGCAGTTCATCGGGGACATACATGTAACAGCTCCGGGCGGACCTGGGGGGAGGGGATAGGGGGTTTCCTCAGGGGGGGGGGGGGGCGCGGGGGGGGTTAGCCCCGGGGGGGGTCACCAATTTCAAAAAGCTCCAAAACGCCTAGAAATGCGTTTTTAGCACGATTTTTTCAGTAAGGACGCTAAAAATCGCTATTTTAAGAGTCGGTCTCTGAACCGATCGAGTCTCAGTATTCAGACTCCAAAATTGAAACTTTGGGCTAGAGAGCTGTAAGTTGGTACACTAATACATACTAATGAGTTGTCCATCGGCCCCAAAGGATTAGTGGATTTGACGCTCTAATCCCGAGATACAGAGAAAATCGGCCCGCTTAACTATGGGACCAAAATTTCAAACTCGAATTTCTAACCTACCAGCTGGAGTTGGAAGATAAAAATTTGGGCTTTTGCGTAGCTTTCGGAGTACTTTTAGAATCTGCGGTCCAATTTTGTTTTGGAAGAAAAAAATGTTTTTTCGACCTCTTTGGTGGGCCATAACTCGGCTGCAGCCCCCCCTAGAGGCGCTTTTTTATTTCATAACTTTGTAGTGCTTTTTATAAGCTTCATTTTGGTATAGAATATGGTACGATTGCTGGTGGCCAATCCAGTGAAAATTGGCCTCAAATGTCACGAACTCGAAAAATTCGCATGTTTTACAAAAGACATAATTTTCCAAATCCAATTTCTGACTTAATGAACGGAGTTGAGCTGTGAAAATTTGGGTTTCCAGAGTACTTTCAGTGCGCTTTCGAAATATTTAGTGGATTTAGAATTTTGAGGAAAAAAATTTTTTTTCGACCTCTTTGGCGGGCCATAACTCGGCTGGAGCCCCCCTAAGAGGCGCTTTTTTATTTAATAATTTTGTAGCGCTTTTTATAAGCTTCATTTTGGTATAGAATATGGTACGATTGCAGGTGGCCAATCCAGTGAAAATCGGCCTCATAAGTTACAAAGTCGAAAAATTCCCTCATTTAGAAGACCAAATTTTTATGAGTTCTTAACATTTGAGGCCAATTTTCACCGAATTGGCCACGAGCAATCGAAGCATATTCAATACCAAAATGAAGCTTATAAAAAGCGCTACAAAGTTATGAAATAAAAAAGTACCTCTAGGGGGGTTCCAGCCGAGTTATGGTCCGCCAAATAGGTCGAAATAAAATTTTTTCCCCTAAATGATAAATCCACTAAATATTCCGAAAGCACACTGAAAGTACTCTGGAAACCCAAATTTTCACAGCTCAACTCCGTTCATTAAGTCAGAAATTCGATTTGGAAAATTATGTCTATAGTGAACCATGCGCATTTTTCGAGTTCGTAACATTTGAGGCCAATTTTCACTGGATTGGCCACCAGCAATCGTACCATATTCTATACCAAAATAGAGCTTATAAAAAGCGCTACAAAGCTATGAAATAAAAAAGCGCCTCTAGGGGGGGTTCCAGCCGAGTTATGGCCCGCCAAAGAGGTCGAAAAAAAATTTTTTTCTTCCAAAACAAAATCGGACTGCAGATTCTTAAAGTACTCCAAAAGTTACGCAAAAACACAAATTTTTATCTTCCAACTCCAGCTGGTAGGTTAGAAATACGAGTTTGAAATTTTGGTCCCATAGTTAAGCGGACCGATTTTCAGAAGGCTGTATCTCGGGATTGGAGCGTCAAATCCACTAATCCTTTGGAGCCGAAGGACAACTCATTAGTGTGTATTAGTGTACCAACTTACAGCTCTCTAGCCCAAAGTTTCAATTTTGGGGTCTGAATAGGGCAAAGGGCCAAGACTCGATCGGTTCAGAGACTGACTCTTAAGCTGCCAAATAGCGTTTTAAAGCTATAAACAAGCAAAAAATGACGAAAACAGCTTCCGAAAACACCGATTTTTCTTAAATATCAGCAGTGGAAACGCCAAATTCGGTTTCCAAAGGCTTTTCAAGTGAATTTTAGGCTAAAGATTAGTGATTTCTGACCCTGTTTGTTAATACTGGAGCCACTACCACCACTTGTATTTTTTGGTCGGGGGAGGGGTCCCTTAACCTGTCTCGGGGGGGGGGGGGGGGGTGAGGGGGGTTTGGCCTTTCCAGCAGGGGGGCAACCCCACCACCCCCTAGTACATGTATGATCGGGGAGGGCTTCGGTTTATGGTGGTAGAAAGAAAGAAGCTAAGAAGGTGAAATCGCACTCATCAGAAGACATGTTGCTAGAAAAGTTTTAGCTGCTTACCGACCCTGTTTTATGCCCTCTACATGGTCTGCGGATCAAGTCTCGTCATATGACGTCAACCGATAGCTGGGTGCATGCCCGCTTATCTCGAGACCAACGGGTGGTCAAAAAGCTGTTTCTCTGATTAGCCGAGCCATGCGAGCCAGCGAGATTGATTGTAATTCAGTATGGGTGCCTGATTGGTGAAATTCAAACGGCTGGCCGCAAGGTCAGTTTAAAAGGGCGCTTCCAGCTGTTTCAAATCAGTTGGTCTGATTTCTCTCGCTTCGACATGGCTGCTTTCTTCCGCTCTGGTTATGGTGTTGTCGACCTGTCATTGTCTCATGCGCTTTCCCAGCATAGCGGTATGGTGACCGGCAAGAGCGTTTTCGGAATGGCGGTAAAGGACGTGGTTGTAGAGACCATCCGGTATGGCGTGCCTGCCTTTTACACCAGGACCATCGTGATGGATGCGATGTGGCCGTAGGTGGTGGGTTGGTTGGGTTGAGCATGGCAAAGATAACGCAACGCGCATAGTAACTAACATAGCAGAGACCAGTCCGCTGAAGCAGGTATGGTGCAAAATAAGTGAAAAACTCCGGTAATTGTTTTTCATCAACTTCAGGTAAACTATTGCAACTATCTACTGTTATTTTACTAGAGTATAGTAAAGCAAAAATTAATAATACTAGTGGTATTTTACTAGTAGTAAAATAATAGTAAAAAGTAAAATTAGGAACCAATAGTAAAGTAAAAATTAAATTAAATTAAGCGGGCAGACTTTGAGATTGGTCAGAAATTGCAAAGAGGACCGTTAAAAAGACGAAATTACAGTACTAGACGGACTTTTTCAGTAGGAATTAGTGCATGGTAGCACTTCCGGCATTTTCGGCAAGTTTTTCATATTTTGGCAATTACTGCCAATTTTAAGCAATTGCCGCGGCATTTTCGGTGGCCCTATCTGAAAGTCAAGAAATCTTTTTTACAAACGCTGTATTTTTGGGTATTAGATGTTTCCGGTTTCTCATAGTGCATTTAACAAAGTTTTCAGAGATTTTGTTTCACTGCCCATTTCTGCCCACTGGAAAGGTGGGAGTGGTGTTGGCCCACTTCCAGAAGCATATCGTGGAAAGACACTGGTCCTTGGGATACAGCACGATTGTAGGTCTCTGTTAAGCGATCAGTATCGTCCGAGCGATCTGATCCAACTGACTCTAAAATGGGGGCACCCCGAACAATTCTGCACGATGTGAAGCACAATCGAGTAAAAGTGCACATGGTTCCGGTATGTCCGTGCAATATCAGTTTAGTGGACCAGACCGCCGATAGTCCAGCGAACAGAGCTATGTTTTTATGAATCTTTCATATATAAAAACTGATTAATATCGTACGTATGTATCACCGCTATTGCTACACTGTAACAAAGGCCACCAGAGCGTATACTTATTTGTTCAAACTAATATGTCTGTCAAATTGACTAGTGAGATGCACCCATTCTGCTGTTTGTTTTAGAAGAGGATTCGAAGTAATCGAATAGGACCGGTTCGGAGACAGAGTTCTTACGACTTCCTTGCCTGAGGAGCCCGGAAACGACCCACGAAACAACACCAACTGGCCGCTGCACAAAATCTGGGATGCCCTGAGCAAGTGTTTTCTTTCTTTTACCTTTAGGGTGTTACTTTTATTTCAGTCACAGATTTTTTGCAAACAATACAATGTAGCGGTGAGATGTCTGGGCTCCAATGCACACTACTACCAGAATACCATAAACGGCTCGAATCCATGTTGACCCAAAAAAGTGTTGTGGTTACGTATTGTTTTTCTCTATTCAGGAAAAGAGTACTGCGAGCCATATCGTATGCCCAGACGCGAACAGGACCTGTTGGAGAAAATTACGAACGGACAGGGCAGGAAGAAATTCGAAGGAATTCTCGATCCAAGTCTTACAGACGAAATAGGCTAGTTTCCTTTTTATACAAATTGTCTGTTCTTTTTAGGCTTGCCATACTAAGATATAATAGGTGAACAGAAAATTAAAAGTAGGAAGTAAAATACAGATAAAAGTAGAAAATAAGGTAAAAATAAATAAACGAAAAGTAAAAATGAAAAGTAGAAAATAAAATAAAGATAAAAGTAGAAAATAAGGGTGGAACGTATATCATTTCTTGGCATTGACAGTAATCGGCAAGAAGTGCCTGTTGTGACAGAAGCTTTAGATAACGACACACCAAGCAGCAGTTGTTTCAATGCTACCAAACGTCTGTTATAAACCGGTTTGCAGGCTGTCTACTCTCCAAAAAGTCTCGAGGAAACAGCTCATGAAGTGTCACTATGGCTGATGATAAAGAATAGTTGAGTTCTGTTAGAAGTCCTCTGCGTGGATCTGCCTTTAATAGGCGTCTACTCGGGCTAAAAGAAGCTCTATCGTCTCGTGTGGTTTTGAGGAATGAGCGCGATACGAATAGAACTTATTTCAGTTGCTTTTGTTATATTTGTGCATTTGAAATTCTCGTGAAAGGAATTTCTGATCGGTTTACATAAGGAAATTACACAATAGTTCACAATGCAGCAGACTAATGCGTGTCCTTTTTGCCTGTGCTAAAACTAAGCTTTGCACACTATTCTCTAGAGTGGCTACACCGCTTACTTGTTAATTAGAAAACGTTACAGGCCGTTAACAATAATTTTTTTGAGAAAGTCAGCTTAGGACGGCAAGTAGGGTCATCTCACAGATTGCGGTTGGACGCATATATGCATGATTTCTGGCATGCATGTATGCAATATGATATGCATACAAAATTCCAATATGCAATAGTCAGATGCAAATTGACTGATATCAAAATTTTGCATATTTTTAGTTTATTTTTTGTTAAAGGTGTTGCTGGCTTTTCGTACTGCACTTACGTTCCAAAGAACGTTAAACGGTTCAAATAGTTCTTTCATCGATTTGCCATGGAAAAATCCATAACAACTCGAAAAAAGTACAAATTTCAAAGAGAGCTATTTTGGATTGGCCGATTTCTGGTTTTGAGCTAAGCACGAATGAAAGAGTTTGTTTAGCGATTTTTTTCAAGCACCTCATTGCTGTATGAATGTCTGGAATTTTAGCAGAATTGTTTAAACAAAACTGATACAATGAACAACCCAAAACAGACTGGATTTCTGAGTTTAGGGTAGTCATCACGTTTTTGTTAATTTTTCATTAAATTAAAAATATAAAATCACTTGAGGCAGTTTGTGCAGTAAATCTGCACTTTACAGAAATCAACGCTTCTCTTTCCACTAAACAGAATGAAAATCAACGGCTTGAAACTGTAGACTTATTAACCCACAAAATAAACCCCAAAAATGCATTTCTTTGCAAATCGGGTAGTAAAACAGTGGAACAGTCTTACTCAAGTCAAGTTGCAGCTCGCTCATACAGCGGATTTAAGCAAAACGTTTCTGTGAAGGAGTTTGGTTTGCTGTTCCTGTAAGAGCTGAGGAGAAATCGAACCGTCTTTTATTTTTTTATTTTTATTTTATTTACCATTTATTCGCGTTTAAAACGCACTGATATAGAACTACATACATATCTGCATTGTCATTCAAACAAGAGTGGAAAACAACAATAAACAAATAACTATTGCGTGGAAACAACAGCTAAAACGTCCCGGACAGGGCTGTTGAGTCGGTTTTTTTCCTCGGTTTTTTCGTTTTTTTCAGGAAAAAAACCGGTTTTTTTCCTAGGGGCTCGGAAAAAAACTAAAATGCGGAAAAAAACTCAAGTAAGTTTTTAAAGGAAATAGGCACAATAACTGGTTAAATTCGCTTCCAATGCTTTGAATTTACGTTAATAGAAGCCTTACAAGCATTTCCATGGCATAACTTAGCTGTTTTTCGCAAAAAATATTGGTACCATTTTCAGACAACTTTTATAATTGTATTTTTGGTGTTTTAAAATCAAATTACTACTCTAAAACATGAAATTAGTGCATTTTGTAATAAGACTAACGCTATTTCGTTGAATTCTGCAATAAAAAGCGATTGTTAAAATTTTTTTCTGTTATCTCGGAAAATAACTTTTGGAAAAAAACCGGAAAAAAACAGGAAAAAAACCGGAAAAAAACCGGCTTGAGTTTTTTTCCGGAAAACAAACAGAGCCCTGGTCCCGGAGCTCCTGATTTGTAGAGCGACAGTCTCGAGCACCGTCTAAACATTCATTCAACTCCTGAACTTGTAAAACTGTCCTGTTGACGCTCTCATCCGCTCTTGGAGGCTGCCAGCGCCGGTTTGCAAGCAGCATTCTGTTCTTAACGATAGTGGAGAGCCGTGTTTTCCATGCTTCTGCCATGATACACTGGACTACTCTGTTTTCGGATAATTCAACCGATCTCACAAACTTTTCAGCGCGTGCAAATACTTGATCCAGTAAATTTTGACTCCCAGATAGCAAAGGCAGCAGGTGTGAGTGAGCTCGAGGCGGAAGGTTCCAGAGTCTCCTCTGGACTATATTCCAACCTGTACGAACCCTCTCTAATCCTGCGCTATTCAGCAGCCAACCTTGAGAGCCACTTAGCGAAGTTTATATACGATTATTCCGTCATAGTCCTGGTCGTCCGTTTACTAACCCGTTCTCCTACTTCAACGATGCTTGCGTTCTTACTAACCCGTATTCTTTTACATGTACTATGTTGTGTATATTAACGCGGTGTATATTTGATTTTGGTCCAGTTTAGTTTTAGAGCAATGCGTCTTTTGTTTAAAGATGAACTCCTACGAAAATCTAAACTGAACTGTATTGTTGAATAACGGTCTTGTCTTGACTGGAAGACACCAACAACAGAATTATTCATGGCCGCTTAGGCCGCATCACATCAAAAGTCACAGCATCACTGACTAAAATCGAATCCAAAAACACATGTACTACACTGTTCATCCGTCCAGAGATTCTAAAAGCCTTTGCTAGCATTCCTCCCATGACAATACAGCATTAGACAAAGCCACTTTCATATACCGTCGTCACCGATTCTAGCATCTCACCACTTGACCAACTTGCCAAAGACGCCACTGCAACCGCCCTTTACTAAGTAGCTTCTTGAAAACTAGCCTGCTGGCACCAGGACAACAGTCACTAGATCTGTGTGATACATTTGTGTAAACAGGCGATTTTACCCAATCAGTAACGAAATTCATTTACACATCTTTTGCCTACTTTTATTGGACATACTTATATAGTGTAGCACAATCCAGTGTAGCTGTCTGTAAAATGCGTACAGTATGCCTAGGTTCCCCAGTTATCTTACATAACGCCGATCTGCCCTAGAAGAATGGAGTGCTTAACTGGCAATTCAACTGACGGTTCGACGGCAAAGTCAGCTCTGCTTGTCGATTACCTGGAGAAGAATCAAGCGATGCGACAAGTTGTAGGTGAATCTGATCTGTTCTTGAAAAAATTGTCACTGACGGAAACCCTACACCTGCATCAGATTGTTAATCTGCCATGGGCTCACAACTCTCAATCAAAAGCTATTTACGTGAGAAAGGGATAGATTATCATCGCTCAAAATGAGGAAATGCGCGCCATGGCACCTCAGCTAAAGACAACACAGTCGGCGCCTATGAAGGAGTGCGCTTGTGTGTATGCTAATAAGGTAGCCAAGTAGTCAGGCTCAGGCAGAACGTAATGCACAAGCCTTTATTTAAGTGCTAGCTGATGCAAATGCCTTGTTCAGAAACGTTGCTCGAGCCAGCATTAGACATTTTGGGTATCGTGGCCAAACAAGACCAACTTATGACCGGTCAGGTTATTTTTCCAGTCAGCGTCGTCCTTATCGCAATTTTTACCACGGTCGCCATCAAAATTATGCACCCTTTACCCCACGTCAACAACGTGGTTCTCAACTGTATACACATACGCCGGTCATCAAAGCATGATCAAACAGTTACAAAGAAGAGGAGAGATGAGACGCAAGGCTGATAGGGGTCGTCCAGAAAAAAGGAAGCATTCGGATTCGGATCACAATTCACAAAGCGACACAGGAGCTGGAGCTTTGAGAGTGATGCAAGCAGCCAGAATTATCGCTAAAAAAGCTATATTCAGCAAAAGGAAGAACAAGTTGCTAATAGCTAACCTGTAAACTGCTGCCCCGGTTCAAGATTTTCTTGTCCTTCTTCATCATAGGCGTTCATTTGGGTTGTCACGTCTTGCCACAGTCGTTCCTTCAACTTTGTGTTTCAATATTGTTTGAGGCTACTTCGCCATAGCTGCTCGTAAGCTTCGACGGCGCCAACAATCTTTTTCGAACTTCTTCCAAATTTTCAGCTGGCTGAGCGCTCCCCTCCATAATACTGATTGTTTCATACCAAAACAATATTATTTACACATTCCTACCACTGGAAACTCAACATAACAAGGCCGGCGACAAAAAAATAGTTTAACTACATTTTTGTAGATTTTTGTCGCACGCGGAAAGATCTCGCGTGGCGTTTGAGCGCGTTTCATACTTCAGATGAGTTTTTCCACAGAAAAGTCGTGACTTCGCCTGTTCCTTCTTGTCTGCACTTTCTCCCAGACATTCAGCGGTTATCTGGAGTTCAGGGGACTAAAAGCTAGTTCCACAGTCTTCAGACTGCACTGTTGAGTGCGATAGGTACGACATGTGGCAACAAGTAACAACTATAATAAGCGATTTAAGAGCGTCGCACCACTGGCACTGGAAATTATAAAGTGCGCGTCACTGGCGAATCTAAGCAGACACGCAATTTATGTACCGACTTAAGAACACGATTTAAAATAATTAAACATTAGAACAGAAACGACGGCGCTCCTTCCTTCACATAAATTCCAGAGGCCCGAACCACAACGGCCCAACGCGGACAGAAAACAGGGTACGCACACATTAGTCCTCGTCGGTACATATAGGTGTACTAAGCAGCGGAAAGCGGCCGATCAATAGCCTAACCCTACACTAGACTGGCCGGCCAGGCCAAAGTGACTCTGGTTTAATTGAATTATACGTCAGAGCGTAGCTGATTGATCATGTCATAGGCCTTCTCCATTTTTGGTGTCGGAACTGCAAAAAAATTACCAGAAGGAATGACTAGTATATAGTGTCAATGCCGGTGCATTGAAGTTGGCGCTTCCGTGCTGGAGCCGTATTTTACCGCAAAGTAACTCTGTTTTTCGCAATTTTTCGTATTTAAAGTTGCCTTTTGCTCAAGTTTTGTTGATAACTCAGTCTGCTATCCTGTACGAGTGCGAGTTGGCTGGTAAAGGACTTCTCTGAGGTAGTGTCGTTTATATTGCTAGCGTCGTCGCTCTATACACATACAGTGTAAATAAGATTGAATTTCAGATATTAGGCATTTGATGCAGTTTTACCACCAATGCCTGTGGTGCTATCTTAACAAGGACAGCTTGGCCAGTGGTCAGGTGTATCACAACCGAGCCGAACACCCAAATCCGCGTTCTATGAGTGAGATGGAGTCTTCAGCTGCTCAATATCTGGCAACGCGCAGCATCTAATCGGAAGCTGCTAAAGTGGTTCTGGCTCAGTCAATGTTCAGTGTCACCAAAGAGCCCTTGTTCTCCATTTCTACAGAGCAAGCTGCAAGACCGAAACTCCATTGCATCTTGGGGCTGTCTGAAAAGCTCGTCACGCTGATAGAATGCATCGCTATTGAGCTGGACCTGGTAGAGTTTGGTAAGAACAAATTTTATTAAATTTGTCATGAATCCTATATTAAGATAACTTATCAAGTTATGGTTCCATCGATGATGTAGCCGTTTTCTCTGAAACTCTACGCATTAAAAAATGTACAAGTTACAAGAATACAAGTCGAGGAAACCTCCTTGAAGAGAAAGCAGGAGCTAAAGCGGGCTCTAGATGCTCTCACTACTGCTCGATTGGGGAGCTCAAAGAAAAGCAGAGTCAGTTGCAGCAGTACGAATCCTTACTGCTTTCAATTAATCGAGAAAGCTGTCACAAAGACCCATGCCGTGGCCCAGTCTGCATCTTAGACCTCCTCGAGTTTGGAGATGCACAGAAGATCAAATGCACGGGCTGCCACCTTTACTTCCATCCAGAATGTCAAGGAATGGTCTTGAGCAGGGACAAAGACCTGGCCGAAGAAAAGATCGAGATCGAGGCTGCGGTGACACTGTCTGTGCGCAATGGCTGTCAGGGGAAAGTCCAATTCAAGACCTGAAAATTTAACTATACTTACTATCCGGTGTTTTTGTTTTTTTCTGTGGTTTTTTAAATCAAAAAAGTAATAGTCCCGGTCAATTATTAAGCTTTACCGCTTCGTCCTGCTGCTAACTACAGTATATTGCAATGGCGGCGGCAAAATCAAACGCCAGGACGCGCCAAGAGGTCAAATGCCAGGTATATCCGACGACGCACGATGTGACGGCCGATTCAGCTGACCCTCCAACATACATGTATGTCTGATGGCCGCCTGATTTCATGTGGCAATGAAAATTAAACTGAACTGTCAATTGTCATCGCTCGTTGATGGCATGCCATGAACATCTGTTTACACAAGGACGTCACACACCTGGCAATGAACAAATCGTGTCCTTTTTGGGGGCTGCGGTTGTTTCTTCAAGCCTTTCCTTGAATTCTGGAGGCCGTGTAGGCCATGGCCTGGGCTTCTTGATAAACCTGGTCGATGAACTGTAAAAAGTCCACCATGTCCGGCAGCACAATTTCTACCAGCACCCTAAAAATAAGCACCCTAATAAAAATACCTAAAATTTTGCTGGTTTTTACTAGAAAAGACACCTGTTGCACACTTACTGGCCCTGCCTCTCTATTCTTAATTGGTGCGGGTTGAGGCGTAGCATGACCCACGCATCCTGGCCGTCCGTTTGCAGGACATAGCATAGCATATGTGCATGCCCTGTTGCAGGGCGTGGTCTGCGTAGCGCCTAAGGAAGAACACCAGCCGTTTACGGTGATCTTGTTGGCATCCCATCAACAGCTCGCTACAAACCTAGATTCTGATCCTCTAGGGCTTGATTACGCTGCGCTAAATACTGTACGTCCCCGTGCAACTGCTGCACTCTCCGTTTCAAAGCTTCCGTATCTGCTGCAGGAGCTCCGATCCGATCCGATCTGGCGGGGGGGGGGGGCGTACGATGTACAGCCCTACGATCAGACCTGCCATAAGACAGTGTTATCTAAAGCTTTTCATCTGTCGGTCCTAGAAAAAGTAAATAAAAAGCATTTCTGAACAACTGATTTTACCATAAAAATATCACCATTTGAAAAGCTTAACAAAAGGATGGAGTTAGATTCATAATGCCATCAGTTCACTTCAAATCCATACTCAGATATTTGGTGATTTTGGGGTATTTTCTGCAATGTTTTGCATAGAAAAGTAAATTAGAATTTAATTAGAAGTTGAAAGTAACTTAAAATCAAATTAAATTGTTGGTAAATCAGTGCAAGTAAATTAAAAAGCAAGTAAATTATTTTGCGGAGGTGCAAGTAAATTAAATAGCAAGTAAATTACTTAACTAATTTACTTGACAACGGTAGCCACTTAGAACCAATTATGGCTACAATTAGCTTGGTATAGCTACATATCCTTTCTGAGGTACTTTAGTCAGCCAAGGATTGATAACACAGGCATGAATGTTACATAACGGAGAATTTTCGCTTCGTATGTTCAACCGAAGCTCTATATTACAGTCTATGGTGTGTCGTGCGAGTGTACATGAGAATGTTGCGTGTGTAATAAATTATGTAATCAGGTTGGCTCAAGGGCAGCGCGTTGAAGGGTTGTTTTTGAGTATGCGTGTCCTGTTTTGTCAGAGACAGAATAAAGTTCAGCAACAACAACAACAGGTGAATATTACTGATGTAATACCACTGATGGTGAGTACCACTGATGTACACGTTGCAAGGAGCCACTGGCCCCACTAGGTAATGCCATAAGCGTGCCTAGTGCGGGGGCCTAACTCCGTTGACACTGCATGTATGTCATGTTTGTTTAATCCACCCAAGTTGGAACTGGCCATCAACAGTGAATTTCTGGATTTCCGAATCAAATTAGATTTATCTATTGTGCTAGTGTCTTTGAGTTCTAGACGTTAGTGTTTACGTTTTGGACAGCATACTCACGCGTTTCAGATTATGTTATATGAACACAGACATCATACAGTACAATTTATCACACATGAATATTTTTATACACGTCTATACCAAAGTGCAACGAGCGATGAAATTGCATCACTGCTGTGTGTTCCAGTCGAACACCTAATTTGATCAAGTTCCTGCCCTCCAAACACAAACCATCTGTCGCTGAGAGTCACTACTGTTGGGTGAAATCTGGGAAAAGTCATAGGAGGTGCTGGACGCCATGCTATGGCGAGGGAGTCCAGAGCTGCAGTGCTCTGCGGGATGTAGTTTCATCTTTTATGCCAATGTCATAGATGTGACCGTCACAAAGTCGACTTGCCACAGGAAATTACCGGCTGGGCCGCAGACTGTGACCAGATCTCGCTGCGCTCTCACCAGTGTCTCTTGGAGACAGTGATGTTTGGCAGCATCTTGTTGTGCAAACAACTGTTTGACACTGCCATGCGACCGAGCAACGACTTATCAGTGGGACTTTGCTTGTAGCAGTCGGAAATGCACTGAGCACACAGATAACATCCTCATTCAACCAGCCTCAAACGACCCTGTAGATAACGCTATCTGCACGATCACAATTCATTGACTAACAGCAAACGATATGTACCATACGGTGCATTCTCGATTAGAATCCCCTCTTAAATAGACGCCCGCTCAGCCCTGAGAGCGAAAGGCTGCTCTAAAATGACAGCCGGACTGACAGCCGTACGTATGACAATACAATACATGTGGTGTTTGAAAACTGAGCCTAATGGCGCAGGACACCGAAATGCAGGACAAAGACAGTGTGAAAACCCCGTCGTGGGAGTAACAGATACTCACTTCGCTGCTCAGAAGCCAATTTGCTTATAGGTGCTCTTCTATAACTGGCCTGGCGTCCTCTGAGCGCTAAGAAGCGTTATGATGTTGTTTGGGATGGGCCGCATTCATATATGTACTTGCATCCAGGAGCAGGAAGAGAGAAACCTACTTTTTTGTCAGGGGCAGACGATATAGGGGCTTCTATACTGAGCCTAGGGATGCCCCAACAACCTTCATACATGTACATTGTATGCCTACATACTCTCTAGAACGACTCTGCGGTCTAAGGCAGAATTTCTGCATAAAATGACAGAAAATTCTGCAATGCAACTCCAGATTCTGCACTATAACGCAGAATTTCTGTATCAATCGGTATCGCAGATAATTCGGCGCTTGCTCTGATAATGCGAAACATTCTACAAAATGTATTCGGGAATTATTTCGACCGCGTTTCAACTGTTTATTTAACCCGGCATCCCGCCGCATACACTACAATAGGAACAGAACATAAAGGTAAAGGGGTCCGCCTACGTAGTTCATAATCGTACAGTACTACAAACACATAACACGCATACTTGACATAGAATTCAGCAACTAAAAATGGCCACAAACTCCAACAACAAGAGCAGTTCATTTAGCACACTAAACACAACATTTAGCTAGTTGGAAGCACTCTTCAGTCAGACTGAGCAATCATACGAATACGATCGTAAAGTTCCAAAATTCTGGAGCGTCGACTACCTTTAACAGTCATACTAAGGCCGAACAGCTTTTGCAATATAATCCATCTACTCCTTCCAACTCAGGAGGGAAGCTGGCGTGGGACACATAGAAACTAGAAAAAACATACACTAAGGCCTCCGTTACTGATAGCACTGGATCCATTCTTAGTCGCGCAATCGGTAACCGCCTAGTATATGTATTCAGCGAACACAAGTATCCAGCGGTTCCCATCGTATGTTTCTGACAACATCCCGAAACTCTATGCAACTAAAGTTGCAGTTATGGGGTGTAAGAGAGCTTTTGCTGACTTTGATGGTTGTTGACGAGCTTGGCAGTCCGCGCGGGTAGGTAGGTACAGTAGGTACTTTTTGACAGTTTCGGTCATACCTGCCTGAGCCAGTCTGAGCGCACGACATCACTGTGGCCGGTGACCGTGACCCAGAATGCAGTGCTTCTGTACTGGAGTCTGCCTCCAATAACTGCACTGCGCACATTCTGTAGCTAGGTCTCAGTCAGAACTCGTGGGTAAAAAAAGAGTCTAAAAGTTTAAGGTTTTCCTGCAAATTTGTCGTTTTATAATTAATAAGACTTGAGCCAATCTTTCTTCTTCTAACAGTAAAGAAGAATTTGTTTCTTTTTCCAGATTTTTGTGTCATATTGTGAATTTGTTATAGCATTATCAACTGGACACTGTGGGGTCGTATTTCTTAGGCGCCGCCAAACCGAAACAGCCTATGCAGACAGGCGACCAGAGGCTGTACTGGTGACAAAATTTAAAACGACAGTCGGAAACCGGACGGCAGCGAGCATGCCCAACACACTGTGCCTGTCTTGCTTGTTGCGAGGAATCGGCGCAATCACGACCGGCTGTTGCCACAGTGTTTATTCCTACTTTTTCATGCAAGTGCTCTATTGTTGTAACGGTGCAAGAAGTCCGCTCTTGTTATAACACTGACAGTTTATATCATCTATGCTTGCTAGGAAAAGAAAGCCCTGCTGTGTTCACTGTCACCAAGCAGCGAGTTAGCATAGAACATTGTGCGACTGCTTCTCTAGTGCGAATTTTATTGTACAGTATTCCAGATGGATGGGCCGGTTGATACGCGTGGAAAGCACCAGCTCCAGAATCGCTCCTCCTTCCAAACCGACGCAAGAAAGCGTGTGTCACCTATATCTCAAACGGTCTTCCAGGAATTGAAGCTCAGTACTGCGCTCAGTGCGATGAGAAAGAAAAGGAAAAATGTGAAATATGGATTGAATGTAAAAAATGTAAAGGCTGGTTTCATGATTTATGTGTGTCTGGTGAGTACTGTTGCTAAGTATATTTCTTTGAAATACAATTTAATAATAATTTACTTGTATTAGTAAATTTCTAAACAATATTATCAAAATTATACTTATAGTTTACTTAAGTCAGAAACTCACTTGTCCGTCTATGGTATCACTATATTTTCGTAAACGCGTGAAACAAGAAAAATCGTCAACTTATAACAAGAGCGGACTTCTTCCAAACTTATAATCTTGACCCAGTTTTCAAAGTCCGCTTCAATTGTTTTGGTTTGCTCTTGTGTCATAATCTTTAACCCTGTTTCAAAGTCCGCTTCAAAATAATCTGTTGAGCTTTGCTTTTGTGTCCTAATCCTGCGCCTGATCCAGTTTACTTCAAAGTTAGATGTCATGCTACTTTCGACCGACCCTTTGAGCGTTTCCGTTTGGGGCTTCTGACAAAGTTTTAGGTCATTTTGCTTTGAGAGATTTTGGGGTATTTTTTCTTTGAAAGATTTTCAAAGTTTGGGTTGCCTACTTCTTCACTCGAAATCTATTCCTTTTCGAGCCACTTACCGAGGGACCTCTGAATATGTTTGAAGGATTCGAAGCTCTGGCTCGTTCGATCGGTGTACGAGAGGCTGGTTACGACAGTTTCATGGACATGTATCACTTTTATCGCGGCTATACTTTTCTGGCCTTCAATTTCACTCCAACTATCTACACCGGAGAATATAAACAAGCCCAATTTGAAGGTCAAGGCGATCTGTCGATAGAGTTACGTTTGCAAACGTCTTTTTTATAAAAAGATTACTTGTATGCTGCAGTTGTGGAAAATCGCACTGTAAAATTGTTGCTGGATAGCTCGCCCATTGTCAGTGTGTGATAGGTGGTGAGCAGTTGATTATGATAAAAGTTTATCAATTAAGAGAATTGTGCAGTTTGATAGAACCGGAAATAAGACAGTACTTTCATGGAATGTATGATGTTAGTGAGTATCGGAAGTGAATATTGACTTCAACAACAAATCTCTCGTACTTGGTTATGATGGGAGGCCGTACGAATTGCTGTGTTCTTGAGCATTTAACACAAGGATATTGACGTTTACATAACAACGTTACACATCATGTCCAACATTCTCGCTGTAGAATTTTGCTGGACAGGGTATTAGTATATACGACCAACTACCGACGATCCAATACAACTGGACAGACAAACCGCCAGGCCATATCTGGCTACCCAAGGGTACTATTTCCCTGCAAGTTAATAACAAATAGCAAATTCCTAGCAGTTAATTTTGGGCAAAGCGCCGCCTAGCAAATAAATAGCTAGTTTATTTCGGATTGAGGGAGTGAGCAATATGCTAGGAATTTACGAGCCTCAGACATATTCATCCATTATCCATATCTTTCCCCGCTTGGCCTGGGACATGATATTCTGCCAGGATATACTTTATACCCAAGGTTGGTTACGCTACGCATATAGCTAGAGTAGGGCTATAGCTATGTATGTCAGTGAAGACATCTAATGAAAACATAATGGTATTACTGTTACTTTTATAAGCAGACAAGGCTTTGTTCAACCAGGTCATAGATTGGGACACTCCATTGACTTTAGTACGTTTTTGGAGTTAAAATGCGACCACGTATACGATGTGAAGCTCCAACACATCGGTCTTGACATCAGCTCAGTGATGGTAGCTAGTGGGCGAGCGCAATGGACTACCAACAAGGTGAAACATAAAATAAAATATGATATATCAGAGTAGTTTGTTTTTTTCTTGCAGAAGGTGGAATGCAACTGATATTGCCCACACAAATACGTGAATGCTTTGCCTTGCTTGTTGAGAACCTTTACCTTTGGTGCAGGTGCCAGGTCCTGATCAACTTTGCCCAATGCCTTTCTTTTGCGCTGAGCACTTGGCGCCTAGACTGATGGAGCTGGTTGTGCTTCTTCTAGTATTTCAGTTCCTCCTGTACTTGTAGCCATTAGGCCGGAGGGTGACATTGGTGTACACAGGTCCACGCCGGCCCCTTTATGTAGTTTACTACTGTACAGATCTAAGATATAACTGTCAATACTTACCGCGCGCGCCTATTACATGCCAATGCAGTGTATAGCGGAGCCTTTACAGTGGTTCATTTCCCAACTAAGTCCTTCTGGTCCTTCTTCTTCGTCTTGAAACGGATCTTGCATATTTATAAGGTTGATTGGTGGTTGATTGGTTGGAGGAGCAGTCAAGGAAATCTCATCGTATGTAGTTGTTAGTTCTGGTTGAAGGGCATCAGGTAGGCCACTCACAGAGGAGCACGGCGATTTCGCCAGAATTTTAGAACGATACCAGCAGTGGTGATTGCTGAACCAACCGCTGTACCAACGCTAATGCTGACAATTTTCCACGGAGGCCAATTTTAAGTTGCTATCTATAAATTTCAAAATGTGTTTAGTTTAACAAAAACAGACTATATAGCAAAAATTGGGGGTCAGCTAGTGGAAGCTAGATTGTTTACTCAATCGGCGCTAGTTTAGTTTGTTAAACCTTTGTGGGTCTGATAAGCAACTGCAGAAGCAAAGATATGCTTTAAAATTTGAAAACAAGCCCACCTAGACACTGATATGGCTGACTTTGCAAAAAGATAATTATTTGGCACTTAAGGAAGAGATTTCCTGTTTTAGGATCAGTGTTCCTACACTATTTTACCTGCTTCTTCGGTCTCTACCTACTATAGCAGTTTGGTCAAGCATGTCTCAGTCAACTCAACCTATCGACTCAACTACCAAATAAACGATGACCCCATCGAAGAAGAAAAAGAACGATGGGAGGAACAAAACAGTGGCGGCGTTCTTTTGCAACTGGAGGATGAGGAAAAAGCCAAAGAGGAACGAGGAAAAACTTCCACCGAACCGATCGATGACACCCCAGCTCCCAAGGCAATGGTGATGAATAGACAGGGGAAAGCCAGTTCATATTCATACGGTGACCGCCAGCAAAGAACGAAGAAGGTTCCTGAGGAAGGGAGAGAAAAATTATTTTTGATTAGGTTAGGTTTTTCAAGGCTTGTTTTTTTGGTTTAGCCGAAAATTCTGTATTCTATATTTCAAAACCTGGGACCTGATGGTTTGTATAGTGGTGTGTACGGTTTGTCTGAGTCAGGGCTGTGTGCTCAACTGATGAGGAAATATCGGCAAACGAAAGTTCTTGTTGCAAAATTCAAATCAAACATTTTAGGCTTCAGACGTTTTTCATTTAATTTCGAGCTGACTGTTTTTAGTTTTTGTAAAGATCCAACCTCCTGGAACCTGGAGCCGGTTTACTCCAATGTGAAGGAACGCGGAGGAGTATATCGAAATGGTGAGTCTCTGGTTTTGGGTGTACAGAAAATAGTCTTACTTCGTTTGATTCTTAGGATTTGTGGCACTAACCATGAAGAATTTGGAAAGTCTAACGAAATTGCATGCAAGCAAGATGTTATTATGGGAAGACTTAACGATTCCGAATTTTATGGCAACGGATGGAAAGGACTGGCCCCAACCATTTAAGAATTTTTGGACCTTTCTTTTTCTTGCAGAGAAAGGTAGGTTATCGTATAGGAAATGGAAAGTTAGTAGTTTTGTCTGTAAAAATATTTTTAAGGATGGGGTTGACAGTCAAGCGAAGACCGGTCAGTCCTGCGGCTCGTCAGGAAATATCAACGGAAGTGGTGCATGCTTGTCCAGGGTATGGCATACCACCAAATTGCACGCTGATGGAGGTGTTTTAACGACAGGAGGCGTTATGGAGCTACTAACGGGTCAGATGCGTCGTCAGAATCTACCGACAAGAAGCCACCCATAGGTACGTATGTAGTCATGTATGCGTATCAATTAAAAGTGTAGGTATCATTGTATAGATATGCGAGAGTTCTGTGACTAGCCGAACTGTCTGGCTAGGGCAGGAGAAGAAATGTTGGGTGATCTTCCATACTTTGGATGTCGTCAAGATCAGCCCATTAAGCGTTCGCAGTGTCACAGCACAACGCATCCTCTCGTCTCTTCCTGGAGTTTTTCATGAGGGCAGCAGTAGAAAAGATAATCTGAGACCGGACTGATCGATTCGCGGGGGCTTCAATCGGAGCAGTCGCATTTGACGATATGAAGAACAGATGTAATCATTGACACCCTGACGAGCTGGTTATCTATGCGTCCTGCATTATGAGTCTGTTTTTTTATTTTTGAAAGGTTTTACTTAGATTTATATTTTACATACTGTACGTATAGTGTAGTTGTATAGAGGGGTTCGGTTGTCTTTGGGCACAAGTTCCATTTCAGCAGCTTGCTTCAAACCCAAAACCTAAGGACTGCAAAGGCACCAACAATGACTCACTGCTGTGTTTAGGGTCTGTCAGACACAGTCGTATGGTCGAGTGAATTGTGTGAGCTGGATCCAGTAGTTGCGTATGTTTTGGGAAACCGTACCTTTAGTAAAGTCAAGGACTGACTTGCGGCTAACCGTGGGGGTTAAAATAGTGTTGTTTAATACTGGATTTTTCAAACGCGTTTGCGTATACGCATTACAAAACTAATGCGAGTTTTGCGTACAGTATTGCGTATGCGTAATCTCAGAAACGTTCAGAAATCTCACTAGACAGTTTTTTTGGCTCTACAGCATGCTGTTTAGGTATTCTACTTCATAATCTAGGTTTTTTATACATACTTGAGGCTTGGTGAAGATAAATTCCTGACATCAAAGAATTGCAGTACAGTATGTACAGTACGCATGTTATCAACAGGCAAGACATACCTCCTCTTCCTAATTGCACAATACATAGCCCAACAAATCGAACCGGCAGTCAGATTTGGCGATTGAACGAATGGCGGCCATAAATAGCTAACGTTTTGAAGTTACGGTTACTGTCAATTTTAAAAACTCCGTAAAATGATGAATTAAAAATTCTATGATAATGAGTGCCAATTATCAGTTTAGGTTGAATAATCAGAGCCTTTTTCACGGTGCGATGCTGTGCTAATTAGGTACTTTTTGCCGAATGGACGTTTGTTGCTTGGTGAAACAGATCTTGGTCGGTTAAGTGCTTCTGGATTTCTTTGATGTCAGTGTAATTACATTTTACTAATAGGAGGTATTGACACGAATGATATTAAAAAATGCCAAGTCAGTGTGCTAATATCTTACATCTAAATTTACAACTAAGTAGCTCGCCATGGCAACGGGACTAGAGTGACATGGCAATAGAACTCACAAAATTTTGAGAGTGACCTTGGTCATCATTTTCTACTACTAAATTCAAATTGAACAACTCTTTGCTCAGCTTAGTCTCTGTGATTGCATTATCTACTGTTTTCTTTATACGTTGAACGTTTACCAGCAAAAATTCAGAGAATATGGTTCATGTCTGAAAGGTGTAAACTTGATATGTAAACTACTGGTATACTAATCTAACAAGGCGTCGCCGCTAGAATCAAGAGCCCGACTGATTTGTTCTCCGTCTCCCGGCCACACGATAACTCACAAATCCAAACATGCTTCTGCTTTCATACCGCACTATCGACTGCTGACGTATACCTAGCGCGCCGTTATTACATTTGTACTATAGTCTAATAGACTACATATTTCTTACACTAGGCGCACTGTAAAAACGCTGGCTTTCGAGTTTTACTGTGGGAAATGGCCCTCATCAGAGACAACCAAGGAAGGCCATTGCTGGCTACCCGGACCGAGTTGGGTGAAACTGTTCTAGGGTTTCAGCATACATGTAACAGGGGGGTCTGGGGGGTCTGCCCCCCACCCGACTTAGGCCAGACCCCCCCAGATTGGGACCCCCCCCGCCCGAGACGATTTCACCGAGCCCCCCCCCCCTCCGATTTTTCTGGCAAGTAAATTTTCGAGCAAATTTTTGCAATTTTTTACACTTTCACACACAAAAATTGCCAAAAGCGCCTGCAAAACAGCACTTTTTAGCTGTATTTCAGCCCAAATTAGCGATTTTTGGCAATTTTTGGCCAAAAATTGCGATTTTTCTCGATTTTTGAGCGTTTTTTAGTGCCCACCCCCCCTCCCCCAAAATTTTGGCTCAGACCCCCCCCGGCCGGCGCCAGACCCCCCAACCCCCCCTCCCCCCCATCGGCGGATGACCTGTTGCATGTATGGGTTTCAGTTTGGTGCAACAGGTATATCCGACGCGCGCCATGACGGCCGACCCTCCAACGTACGGGAGCTGGACAATTCGCCGCCACCGACTCGCCGCCGGACAGCTCGCCACGGACAACTCACCACCGGACAACTCGGCACCGGGACAACTCGCCACCGGACAACTCGCCACCGGTAAAAACTTAGAATTTATAAAAAAACTAAAAAAAACCCCCGCTATAGAATAAACGCATGTTTATACCTTACAGTGTAGAGCTTGCTTGGCCCGTACCACTGCTGTTCAGGCAGTTACCGCTAATAAGAAAAAACGTGCTAAATTTGTGTTATGCCTCAATGAGTTATGCCATACTGAGTGTGGTTGAGCAGTGTCACTGCTGTTGCAGCAAGACTACGACTACATATTCAGATTTAGTGACTACTAAATACCCTTTTGAATTTGTGAATTTGTTTTCAGCAATTTCTGTAATTTTTTCTGTCGTATCATACACATTAGCCATTTAGAAACAGAATTTATGTGTGCATTTCTGTTAACTGTGCTTTTTCACTGATTTTCACAACTTTTTTCCATTCAAAAGCAGTTTTCCTGTTTCATTTTTGAATATTTATTGAATTTCTAACTGTTTATAAACGAAGCAAAAGCGCATCTCTGTTTGCTTCTTGGTAAACAAACTACAGTATAGGCAGAATAATTACGAAAACATATCTTTTGAAGTTGTAAACACGAAAGCCTTGCATTTTAAAGCTGATTCTAAATTTAAAACTTTTTTGCAGTAGAAAATAATGGAAAAGTATTCTTGGTATCACACCATGTAGAAATATAGATGTTATTTTTATTTATTTTAACCTTTACTTGTTTGGTTTACTATTTTAGATTCTCAGCTTCTTGTTTTTATATCCTAAGCCTGAAATTCTGGTAATTTTATTCAAAATTTTGCTCACTACAAATTGACTACTAACTACGATACGACTACATATTAAAAATCGAGAAATTTTGAGTCTACTAACCAAGACTACTAATTATTTTTGGCAATTTTAGACTACTAACTACGACTACAATTTAATTTTGGACAGCTATTATGCGCTCAGTGTGGCAGTTTTACTTCACAGTTACTAGAACAGTTGGGAATTTTCGAATACTTTGGTAGATTGACATTGACATTGACATAGACATGGAATCGGATTTCTGGAGCATACAGTAATTTCTAACTGTATTTCTTGGTTCTGGGTCACCCACCCATAAAAATTTCAGCTTGCTGCAAATAGTTCCCTCAGCATAAAGACCAAATGCTCACGCTATAAGGTATAAACACACGTTTATTCTATAGCGGCGGTTTTTTAAGTTCTTTTTATAAATTCCAAGTTTTTACCGGTGGCGAGTTGTCCGGTGGCGAGTTGTCCAGGTGGCGAGTTGTCCGGCGGCGAGTCGGTGGTGGCGAGTTGTCCTAGACCCCCAACATACATGTCTGTCTGATGGCCACCTGATTTCATCTGGCAATGAAAATTAAACTGAACTGTCAATTGTCATCGCTCGTTGATGGCATGCCATGAACATCTGTTTACACAAGGACGTCACACACGTGGTAATGAACAAATCGTGTCATTGTTAACCATTCGGAATCAGATACTAAATCTAGCCTATTCAGACAGTGTTAATGCAATTGTCCTTTTTTTGGGGCTGCGGTTGTTTCTTCAAGCCTTTCCTTGAATTCTGGAGGCCCTGTAGGCCATGGCCTGGGCTTCTTGATAAACCTAGTCGATGAACTGTAAAAAGTCCACCATGTCCGGCAGCACGATTTCTACCAGCACCCTAAAAAACAAGGGGGTAATTTTGCTGGTTTTTACTAGAAAAGACACCTGTTGCACACTTCTGGCCCTGGCTCTCTATTCATAATTGGTGTGGTGAAGCGTAGCATGACCCACCTATCCTGGCCGTCCGTCTGCAGAACATAGCATATGTGCATGCCCTGTTGCAGCGCGTGGTCTATTAGTGCCGCGAAAACACCCGAATACACAATACCAGTTCGCACTCTACTCACAACTATGCCACCGAACTTCAATCCGTCATACCATTATGTTATCTCATTAATCCGCCGATTTAGTAGCTGAAGAAATTGAAACTAGCGATTTCCTTTCAAATAGCAACTATTCGCAGGGTACCTTCGTTAACAACTCTTGTTGTGCCGTAACCGAATTCAAGCGAAATGAGCACTAACGACAAAATAGCTTTTATCAAACTGCCACTTTCGAAAGTACTCAACTGCAGAATAACGCTAAATGTTACGTATCATACAGTAGGTACACTTTTCTGTAGATGAAAAAACAACATGTGACAGCTCTTCCTATTAAAACAGACATCTGTCAACTTATTAAAACGTTTAAAATTTGCAACATCCATACACTGGCACCACTCATTCATACCACGCAATAGACAGGCGTAATATTGACAGCCACCTGCATCAACTAAATAAATAACTGCGACAAGCCGACCACATATCCACAAATAACGTTATTCTTCTCACCAGAAATATTCAGCCAGCAATTAGCCTTTGGTCTGACACCTCCTTACTAAACAAGGGAATGCTTAAGAGGCAGTCCATGAAAAAATCGAACCTTGGTCTGTACAGCTGATTTTTCAAAATCTGCGTAGCCAGCTGTAACTTTCAGGCTTTGTAGAAGACGGAAGGTCATGGAAGTATTTGCTATCCGATTTTCTCTAAGTGCTCTAGAACCAAAATTATGGCCCTTCAAAAATCGCTATTTTGACTGTTTTTGCCAATGAGGTCCCGACTTCAAAACGGCATAACTCCGTTTGGCGTGGGCCGATTCTGATGTGATATGTCTTATTAAAGACGTAATTGGACCCTCTATCAGCCTATATGCACAGCAGAATTCAATTCCATCTACAACTTTTTCGAATGTTTTTTGACTTTGAGAGGCAATATCTCAAAAATGAATGGGGTTATAGGCAAGGTTAGGACAGATTCGAAATCTACATGCAATTTCGCGTCTGATGGCCATGTTTGTGTTTCTCAAAGCTTGGAGCTCAACAACCAAAAGTTCGGTCGAATGTAGCCAGTCAAAACCCTCATTTTTCCTTTTTTCAAACGAGCTGCTTGACATTGAAACGCTATAAGTCAGTCGTGATTTATATGTTTTTTACTGCAAATACATCATTTTGAGGCAATCGAACAAGCTGTCAGACCATACAGACTAGGTGGCCCAATATTGCTTTTTCACTGTTTAACACACCTTCAAATTTGGCAGACAATAACTCAAAAATGAACATGGTTATACGGTAATGTGATGGCAGATTCGAAATCTACTCGCAATTTCACGTCTGATGGTTATAATACTGTTGCTCAAAGCTTGGAGCTCAGCTGTCAAACGTTCGATTGAATGTAACTGGTTAGAATAAGTCGTTTTGCTCTTTTCAAACGCGCTGTCTGACATTGAAAAGCTGTATGTCAGTAACAGTAATGAGCAAACTATTTCTACTGTAATATTGAATAAGCTTCCAAACCATGTTCACTGGATGGTTCAATAGTGCTTTTTCACTGTTTCACTGCACTGTATCATACGTACCATCCACAACAGCAAGATAAACCTCAGAATGCCGTCCATTGGAGCAATAAACAGACCCATGTAGCAAGCATATATGCAAAAGGAAACTCTATGTTCTGTAGCTGATGGAGCAAACAGAAACGCTGCAAAAGTGGTGTTCGTGCATATTGAAGCGACCAAACAAAATCCACTCACAGAACGGTTTTTATAGCTGTACACACATTTTCAGTTAAGAAATCTGGATGTGGAACGGAAAGTTGTTTATAATTTTCAGCATGATCACCAGACCAAGAGGACATAAAAATGATGAGTTAAACCTATCGACTACCTTTAAACGTTGAAAAAATTGCTGTGCATTTTTAATGCGAGCAAAACTCATCAAATAGGATTTTTTCGGTTATGGCTTTCCGGATTTTATATTTAGCTGATAGTGCTTCTATAGAAACACACGAACAAAATCGTAGTTATCGATTTCTGCATTATCAACATTCTTGATTTTTTTATAATGATGTCCAGGCATATGTACCACATACATCTCTTTAATTAACCTGAAAGTTTGCTTTTAGACAAAACAACTGTTAAGATTCATGAATATACCACTTGTCCAGCCTCAATTTCGTTTGAATATACTGATGTTTCAGTTGCATGAAAACTTGCACTGATCTTATCTCCCCAATATCCACTCCCCATAGTGCCATTGTTATATTTGTACCTTCCCAGATAGTTTCTACACCTTGAAGTTTGGCTGGTGGTAGATGAGCTTTTGTTCCTCTGATGCTTATGAAAGCATCTTGAAACAGTAGTGTAACACTGCTGTGTTCTTTGCTACTGGTAAGAAAGCTGATGGCATACAGATGATCTAAAAATATCAAACAATGGAAAAAACATCATTACATGTTCACCATTGCCTTGAACAATCTGAATGGATGGAACGACTTTACCAGGTTCGCATAAGCCTGAACCTGTACTCCAGTGAGTGACCCATTCAAACATACTAAAGGTTTGTCGTAATGAACCACCAGATTTACCATACCGCTCTAGGATTATAGTTTCAATATAGACTGAGTCTCCAGTTAAATTGCGGTTTGGCAAAAGTCGGATTCCAGTTACCTAAATATTTGTTTAGGTGTGTCCAGTAGTATAAACACATGTAAAAACTAGCTTCATTTAATGCAGGCTGAACTTGAGCGTATGTAGTGGTACTGTCTCCTGCTAGCTCTCCTGTAATATGCACTGTGCTCACAACGACTTTTTGTGCTTCACCAAGGCTGTGAATTTCAATAAAGAAGTCCGCGGCATTAGCCCCCGCATATTCATGTGAACCAGTTACAACATTAACGTAGAGTTCATTCATCTTTTTAGACTTGTATGTCTCAGAGATATTCGCATGCTCTCCTCTGAAAGACTTTCAGCGATGTTCAAATTAATGCTATGGCGCTAGTAACAAAGATTTCGCATTGTTTGTTACTTTATGTCAGGATCACTTTTGTGTTCTAGTGGTTCAGCTTTTACGAATTGAGGATATGTGCACATTTCTGAAGCATTGAAGCCAAAATACGAAACACCATCATCTAAAACATTGTAGTTCAGTTCAGAATAATAAAACTATTGGTAAATGTTCAGAAATCACATTATTTACCTAGCTCATATGATTTATTCTGGTTTGTGCAGTGAGCATCTTCATACATCGGTGCACCAAAACATAGTGTCGGCTGAGATGGTAAGCATGGTGCCTTGCTCGTATACCAAACCTCAACACATGAAATGAGATATACATATGAGGTCCAAATTGAGCAAGGTTATCTAATGGACCAATACCTTATACCCAGCATGATAGCAAAGATGGGTGTGTGCTTGACAAATATGTGAACCAGCAGCTAAAATATGACTTGCAACTAAACGATAAAAGTATTTGGTTCACCTGTTGAGCATTTTGGTAAATCTGCAATCATGTCCTGCTCAGCAACAA
This sequence comes from Sabatieria punctata, assembly GCA_030248155.1. Classification (NCBI taxonomy): domain Eukaryota; kingdom Metazoa; phylum Nematoda; class Chromadorea; order Araeolaimida; family Comesomatidae; genus Sabatieria; species Sabatieria punctata. Next base: position 72,579 of record JASANB010006599.1, read on the forward strand.
TGCGCCATGCATTTTTCGGTAGATACAATGAAAATTGCATAGCAAACTCATGATATCCAATTCTTGGCGAGCCAAATGTGTACAAGTGGATTTTATGTCGCTGATCGGTTGATGAATATGCCATATCAACACTTGCCAGCAGTGCCATTCCTCCCCCCACAGACTGCCCAGTAAAAATCAGGTTATATAATGGCCACGTTCTCATTATATCTTTAACAATTGGCTTCATACATGGCCAAAGTATTTTGACTGCTTTATCTCCTACCAACAAACCATACTGATATATCAGTATGCCATCATGTCATCATACTATTCATCATGAAATGGTCCACTACTATTCATCATTTTGAAGACTTTTGCAAGATTTTCTGATGTATCAATTATTTTATTGTTCATCAAATGCATTGGAATGGTCCAGCACTTCAACTTGACAAAAGGTCTTTTTACTACACGGCAGTGCTTAGCAGTTTCTGATTAACTGTCATGACGAGCCCAGTCAGTTTATGTGTCTGTGGCACGTTTCTTTTTCGGTTGAACTAAGGAAAATTGCCATTAAAGTTTATTGAAGAATCATTATTTAATTGTTCCTCAATTTCTGTGATGAATAGTTTCTTCAGTTCATCATCTTTTGAAGAATAGTAATCGTAAAACGTGAAGAACTATTCGTCAAAAACAATTCATCAGGCCGAAACGAACCATTGATGAATTTTGCGGTTTGTTGGAAAGAGTTATCAAACTCAGCAAACACTTTTCCGCCAATAACATTATGCTTGTCAGGTATAAGATTACTTAAAAAATAGGCAAGTACGAAAGCTGCATTTGTTGTTCCTCTGAATACAACAACGATGTTCTTTGTTTCATGATCCAGTAGAACCATAACAACGCAAACGTTGTCTGGAGTAATCCCACATTCACGTCTTGATTGCGCCACAATTTTTATAAAGTCCATTTGAGAACCCATAAAGCAGTCAGCTGGATTGTCATTATTTACTGCACTTGCAAACTTCCACATTCTGACAGCAGTATTCACTATAAATTGCACTATCATTTTAGTGTTATTCAATTATACACTATAAATTACCACTGAATGTGTTTGCACCTTGTGCAGGGCAACCCTCAAAGGTCAACATTTTCTGTTCATCAGAACATGAGCTAAGTACTGTCTGTGTTTCGCTTATTTCAAAGTTAAAGCATGCTTGATCGCTTTTGCACCAGAAACACTGTGCAAACGATTGGTTTGTGCAATCAAAGCAATTATTCCAATAATTGCAGTCAAAACTAAGAGTGACTGGATGATATGCAGAAACAATTACTATAAACAAAGCACCAATATTGCTAGCAGTGGTTCTTTCACTTATGTCCATTTTCTAATGGTTTGGGTGCCGCAGCAGCTGTACAGTACAAAGTACATCGCACTGAAGCAACAGGCCGAGGAAGTAGTAAAAAGAGTAGAATAGAGATCAACCAGCAGTCAGTACACACACGCGCCAACTAAAGTCCATGTCAAAAAAGAGCGGACTGGCGGTTTTTTGCGAATAACTCCTTATGGGTGCATCGGAGCGCTTTTTGCCTCATAACCAAAGTTGTAGAGTGGCTCGAGCTCGGTACTATGGTGCAACCTAATCTGCGCAACGCGCCATGGTAATGCTAATCTGCGCAACGCAAAAAAATCAGCTTTTCCTGTAGTTGGGATGAACGCAAGTTTTTCAGTGAATTATAATCTACAGACCTCGAGGATTTCAAAAATGTATTTCATATTTCTTCTAGGTGGAACAATTCCAGAGTTATACACCATCAAAGTTGGCCGAAAATGCTAAAAATGGCCATTTTTGGCGATTTTCAGATTTCTGGGGGGGGGATTGGAATAACTCTGGACCAACTCAGCGAATCAGGCTGAAATTCATACATATGGTGTAAAATTTAGTTTTACGTCGATTGAGACACATAAGAACCCTGAAAAATTGACCCTGATACCGTAATCCCGATTTTTTCAACTTTTGGTCATTTGATTTTTTCTCTGGTTGCATATAGTAGTTTAAGAGTCGGTCCACGAAAAAATCGAACATTGACGCGAAGAGCTCTGTACAGCTCATTTTTCAAAATCACCGCACAGATGTGAAACTTTCAGCGATTGTAGATCTTGAAAAGAAATAAAAAAGTTTGCCATCCGATTTTCTCTAGCTACATTTGAACCCAAGTTATGGACCCTCGAAAATCGGGATTTTGGCACTCTCCAGTGACACCACCCTAACATTGGACGGCTGCGGTTTACTAGTCTGTGGACCAAATTTTATCAGTTATGGTTCGTTAGAAAGACCATTTCAAGTAGTTTCAAGCGCTTCTGTCAGATTTTTAAAAAATTGGTCTGATCTTGTGCAATTCGCCGTAAACTTTAACAGGCCATATCTTAAAATTGAACATGGTATCTCAAAAAGTGACTATCATATTCGGAATCTCCGTTCCTTTCTGCGTCGAACGGTATCAACCATATTTATATGGAGTTGCAATCTGACAATCAAACGATCAGTTGAAAGTAGGGCGGTCGGACACTTTCAAAAATCCGGTTTTTTTGCGCTTTTCCGGTCACCCACCAAACTTTGAACAGCTGCCGTTCACTAGTCTGTTGACCAAATGTTATCAGTTATGGTTCGTTAGAAAGGCCATTTCAAGTAGTTTCTAAGGATCCTGCCAGTTTTTCAAAAGATTGGATTGATCTGGTGCAATCGGCCCTAAACTTTAACAGGCCATATCCCAAACTTGAACATGGTATCTCAAAAAGTGATTATCATATTCGGAATCTCCGTTCTTTTGTGCGTCTAACGGTACTAACCATATTTATATGGAGTTGCAATCTGACAGTGAACGATCAGTTGAAGAAAGTATGGTGGTTGGACAGTTTTAAAAATCCGGTTTTTTGCGCTTTTCGGTCACCCACCAAACTTTGAACGGCTGCCGTTCACTAGTCTGTTGACCAAATGTTATCAGTTATGGTTCGTTAGAAAGGCTATTTCAAGTAGTTTCAAACGTTTATGTCCGATTTTTAAAAAAATGGTCTGATCTTGTGCAATTCGCCGTAAAATTTAACAGGCCATATCTTAAAATTGAACGTTGCATCTCAAAAAGTGACTATCATATATGACACTACTTGAAATGGCCTTTCTAACGAGCCATAACTGATAACATTTGGTCAACAGACTAGTGAACGGCAGCCGTTCAAAGTTTGGTGGGTGACCGAAAAGCGCAAAAAAAACCGGATTTTTGAGTGTTCGACCACCCTACTTTCAACTGATCGTTTGACTGTCAGATTGCAACTCCATATAAATATGGTTGATACCGTTAGACGCAGAAAAGAACGGAGATTCCGAATATGATAGTCACTTTTTGAGATACCATGTTCAATTTTAAGATATGGCCTGTTAAAGTTTACGGCGAATTGCACAAGATCAGACCAAAATTATAAAAATCTGACAGAAGCGCTTGAAACTACTTGAAATGGTCTCTCTAACGAGCCATAACTGATAACATTTGGTCAACAGACTAGTGAACGGCAGCCGTTCGAAGTTTGGTGGGTGACCGAAAAGCGCAAAAAAAACCGCATTTTTGAGTGTCCGACCACCCTACTTTCAACTGATCGTTTGACTGTCAGATTGCAACTCCATATAAATATGGTTGATACCGCTAGACGCACAAAAGAACGGAGATTCCGAATATCATAGTCACTTTTTGAGATACCACGTTCAATTTTAAGATATGGCCTGTTAAAGTTTACGGCGAATTGCACAAGATCACACCAATTTTTTGAAAATCTGATAGAAGCGCTTGAAAGTACTTGAAATGGTCTTTCTAACGAGCCATAACTGATAACATTTCGTCCACAGACTAGTGATAAGCTGAAAAATAGCTGTACCGACTAAGCTGAAATGGCTGAAAATCTGTGTTTTAAAGCTCTTGTGAGTGTTTTTGTCAGTCAGAAAAAACTGGACGCCCGTTAGAGATGTGCACGGGCCGGGCTCACGTCGCCAATCGCTCCATGCCGTAAATAAGCTACCAGTTGTGTGAGATGTACTTTGCATAGCTGCAGTTGTTCATGAATCAGCTTCCTTTTCATCGCGCCTTTTTCATCAACCGTGTAGATAGCTGACCTGACTGTCTTTTTACCAGCTGGACTGACGCTTAGCTCTTTGCCAAAGGGTGGTCTGGGATGAATTTAACGCATCAAGGTCGGGGCCGTCGTCGTTAGAACGGCCGATACTAAAACCAGCCTATGTAGAACCGGTGCGCTGTCATGTCAACTTTTGATGGAGATTGGCTGTCTTCTGACCAACAAGGGTAAGAGGATTATGCTAAATGACCTTTCGAAAAGCGTTTAAAAGGCGTTCCGGAATTTGGTCACTGGAATGTTAGAGCCATACTGTTGAAGCACTCCCAATTTTAAATTTGGTCACTGGAATGTTAGAGCCATACTGCTGAAGCACTCCCAAATCTAAATTTGGTCTCCTAGATAATGTTACAGCCATACAGTTGAAGCACTACCAAATTTAAATTTGGTCACTGGAATGTTACCGCCATACTGTTGAAGCACTCCCAAATCTAAATTTGGTCTCCTAGATAATGTTACAGCCATACAGTTGAAGCACTCCCAATTTTAAATTTGGTCACTGGAATGTTAGAGCCATACTGCTGAAGCACTCCCAAATCTAAATTTGGTCTCCTAGATAATGTTACAGCCATACAGTTGAAGCACTCCCAATTTTAAATTTGGTCACTGGAATGTTAGAGCCATACTGCTGAAGCACTCCCACATCTAAATTTGGTCTCCTAGATAATGTTACAGCCATACAGTTGAAGCACTCCCAATTTTAAATTTGGTCACTGGAATGTTAGAGCCATACTGCTGAAGCACTCCCAAATCTAAATTTGGTCTCCTAGATAATGTTACAGCCATACAGTTGAAGCACTCCCAATTTTAAATTTGGTCACTGGAATGTTAGAGCCATACTGCTGAAGCACTCCCACATCTAAATTTGGTCTCCTAGATAATGTTACAGCCATACAGTTGAAGCACTCCCAATTTTAAATTTGGTCACTGGAATGTTAGAGCCATACTGCTGAAGCACTCCCACATCTAAATTTGGTCTCCTAGATAATGTTACAGCCATACAGTTGAAGCACTCCCAATTTTAAATTTGGTCACTGGAATGTTAGAGCCATACTGCTGAAGCACTCCCAAATCTAAATTTGGTCTCCTAGATAATGTTACAGCCATACAGTTGAAGCACTCCCAATTTTAAATTTGGTCACTGGAATGTTAGAGCCATACTGCTGAAGCACTCCCACATCTAAATTTGGTCTCCTAGATAATGTTACAGCCATACAGTTGAAGCACTCCCAATTTTAAATTTGGTCACTGGAATGTTAGAGCCATACTGCTGAAGCACTCCCAAATCTAAATTTGGTCTCCTAGATAATGTTACAGCCATACAGTTGAAGCACTCCCAATTTTAAATTTGGTCACTGGAATGTTACAGCCATACTGTTGAAGCACTCCCAAATCTAAATTTGGTCTCCTAGATAATGTTACAGCCATACTGTTGAAGCACTCCCAATTTTAAATTTGGTCACTGGAATGTTACAGCCATACTGCTGAAGCACTCCCAAATCTAAATTTGGTCTCCTAGATAATGTTACAGCCATACTGCTGAAGCACTCCCAAATCTAAATTTGGTCTCCTAGATAATGTTACAGCCATACAGTTGAAGCACTCCCAATTTTAAATTTGGTCACTGGAATGTTAGAGCCATACTGCTGAAGCACTCCCAAATCTAAATTTGGTCTCCTAGATAATGTTACAGCCATACAGTTGAAGCACTACCAAATTTAAATTTGGTCACTGGAATGTTAGAGCCATACTGCTGAAGCACTCCCACATCTAAATTTGGTCTCCTAGATAATGTTACAGCCATACAGTTGAAGCACTCCCAATTTTAAATTTGGTCACTGGAATGTTAGAGCCATACTGCTGAAGCACTCCCAAATCTAAATTTGGTCTCCTAGATAATGTTACAGCCATACAGTTGAAGCACTCCCAATTTTAAATTTGGTCACTGGAATGTTACAGCCATACTGTTGAAGCACTCCCAAATCTAAATTTGGTCACTGGAATGTTACAGCCATACTGTTGAAGCACTCCCAATTTTAAATTTGGTCACTGGAATGTTACAGCCATACTGCTGAAGCACTCCCAAATCTAAATTTGGTCTCCTAGATAATGTTACAGCCATACTGCTGAAGCACTCCCAAATCTAAATTTGGTCTCCTAGATAATGTTACAGCCATACAGTTGAAGCACTCCCAATTTTAAATTTGGTCACTGGAATGTTAGAGCCATACTGCTGAAGCACTCCCAAATCTAAATTTGGTCTCCTAGATAATGTTACAGCCATACAGTTGAAGCACTACCAAATTTAAATTTGGTCACTGGAATGTTACCGCCATACTGTTGAAGCACTCCCAAATCTAAATTTGGTCTCCTAGATAATGTTACAGCCATACAGTTGAAGCACTCCCAATTTTAAATTTGGTCACTGGAATGTTACCGCCATACTGTTGAAGCACTCCCAAATCTAAATTTGGTCTCCTAGATAATGTTACAGCCATACAGTTGAAGCACTCCCAATTTTAAATTTGGTCACTGGAATGTTAGAGCCATACTGCTGAAGCACTCCCAAATCTAAATTTGGTCTCCTAGATAATGTTACAGCCATACAGTTGAAGCACTACCAAATTTAAATTTGGTCACTGGAATGTTACCGCCATACTGTTGAAGCACTCCCAAATCTAAATTTGGTCTCCTAGATAATGTTACAGCCATACAGTTGAAGCACTCCCAATTTTAAATTTGGTCACTGGAATGTTAGAGCCATACTGCTGAAGCACTCCCACATCTAAATTTGGTCTCCTAGATAATGTTACAGCCATACAGTTGAAGCACTCCCAATTTTAAATTTGGTCACTGGAATGTTAGAGCCATACTGCTGAAGCACTCCCAAATCTAAATTTGGTCTCCTAGATAATGTTACAGCCATACAGTTGAAGCACTCCCAATTTTAAATTTGGTCACTGGAATGTTAGAGCCATACTGCTGAAGCACTCCCACATCTAAATTTGGTCTCCTAGATAATGTTACAGCCATACAGTTGAAGCACTCCCAATTTTAAATTTGGTCACTGGAATGTTAGAGCCATACTGCTGAAGCACTCCCAAATCTAAATTTGGTCTCCTAGATAATGTTACAGCCATACAGTTGAAGCACTCCCAATTTTAAATTTGGTCACTGGAATGTTAGAGCCATACTGCTGAAGCACTCCCAAATCTAAATTTGGTCACTGGAATGTTAGAGCCATACTGCTGAAGCACTCCCACATCTAAATTTGGTCTCCTAGATAATGTTACAGCCATACAGTTGAAGCACTCCCAATTTTAAATTTGGTCACTGGAATGTTAGAGCCATACTGCTGAAGCACTCCCACATCTAAATTTGGTCTCCTAGATAATGTTACAGCCATACAGTTGAAGCACTCCCAATTTTAAATTTGGTCACTGGAATGTTAGAGCCATACTGCTGAAGCACTCCCAAATCTAAATTTGGTCTCCTAGATAATGTTACAGCCATACAGTTGAAGCACTCCCAATTTTAAATTTGGTCACTGGAATGTTAGAGCCATACTGCTGAAGCACTCCCACATCTAAATTTGGTCTCCTAGATAATGTTACAGCCATACAGTTGAAGCACTCCCAATTTTAAATTTGGTCACTGGAATGTTAGAGCCATACTGCTGAAGCACTCCCAAATCTAAATTTGGTCTCCTAGATAATGTTACAGCCATACAGTTGAAGCACTCCCAATTTTAAATTTGGTCACTGGAATGTTACAGCCATACTGTTGAAGCACTCCCAATTTTAAATTTGGTCACTGGAATGTTAGAGCCATACTGCTGAAGCACTCCCACATCTAAATTTGGTCTCCTAGATAATGTTACAGCCATACAGTTGAAGCACTCCCAATTTTAAATTTGGTCACTGGAATGTTAGAGCCATACTGCTGAAGCACTCCCAAATCTAAATTTGGTCTCCTAGATAATGTTACAGCCATACAGTTGAAGCACTCCCAATTTTAAATTTGGTCACTGGAATGTTAGAGCCATACTGCTGAAGCACTCCCACATCTAAATTTGGTCTCCTAGATAATGTTACAGCCATACAGTTGAAGCACTCCCAATTTTAAATTTGGTCACTGGAATGTTAGAGCCATACTGCTGAAGCACTCCCAAATCTAAATTTGGTCTCCTAGATAATGTTACAGCCATACAGTTGAAGCACTCCCAATTTTAAATTTGGTCACTGGAATGTTACAGCCATACTGTTGAAGCACTCCCAATTTTAAATTTGGTCACTGGAATGTTACAGCCATACTGCTGAAGCACTCCCAAATCTAAATTTGGTCTCCTAGATAATGTTACAGCCATACTGCTGAAGCACTCCCAAATCTAAATTTGGTCTCCTAGATAATGTTACAGCCATACAGTTGAAGCACTCCCAATTTTAAATTTAGTCACTGGAATGTTAGAGCCATACTGCTGAAGCACTCCCAAATCTAAATTTGGTCTCCTAGATAATGTTACAGCCATACAGTTGAAGCACTCCCAATTTTAAATTTGGTCACTGGAATGTTAGAGCCATACTGCTGAAGCACTCCCACATCTAAATTTGGTCTCCTAGATAATGTTACACTTATTACTACATGTTATACTTTCGATCGGTACTACTGTAATTTTAATAGTGAAATTTTATTTTAATTTAATATTAATATAATAGAACTTAAAATTTCTGCAGGAGATCTAACCGGAATCAGCCAATCTACTACTTCTGTCATCGTTCGGAGGGTATCAACTGCTTTGTGTGATAGTTCACAATTCATTAGATACCAAAGCAGCGAAACTGACATTCAATGATCGAACCGGTCCTTCTTTAACCTGGCTGGAATCCCAGGTCTTGCTGGGGCTATTGACGGCACCCATGTGCGCATCCAAGCTCCTACTAAGAATCAGTTTGCCTTCATCAATAGGAAAGGGTTTTCGTCCTTCAATGTGCAAGATATCTGTGACGCCGACAGTCTGTTTGTGTACAGTACGTTGTGGCCAAATTTCCCGGTTCAGTGCATGACTCTAGAATCTTTACTGAGTCTAGTGTCTGTCAAAAGTTGGAAAACTCTACCTACAAAGGAATGCTTCTTGGTGATTCTGCCTATCCTTGTCATCCGTTCCTTTTACCCCGTATGACTTTCCGGGGCGCTGCCACGTTGGCCTAGAGGCGATTCAACCGTTGTCATGCCAAGACCAGCTTCTGTGCAGATCGGTCGACCAAGCCGGGAGAGGAGAACCACCTCCAGCTCCATTTGCGCACTCCTTTCTGTTCGAATAGTCCTTCTTCGCAGCCGTTTAGAGATTTTGGTACTTCTGACCAACCTATTCCTAAGTTCGTTGGACCAAACGGTTTGAAGCATTAATGGCGGTTGTGAACTGCGTCCATTTCTTCGTTTTCGCTGCATTTGCACAAGGCTTCGACTCATCTTGTTGGAAGAGAGAGGTTCTGTGTCACTTAAAGAAACTGACGATTCGCTCCGTCTCAGCTGTCATAAAGTTCGGTGTTCGGTTGCGTTTAGCAGGCGGACCGTCATGGTTGCTCATTCTTAATCGGGAGCACGAGGTGCAAGAAGAAAAACAAAGGATGCGCAGAAAAACGGAATAATAGTTAACTGCGAACGAGCGGTTAAACCACTAATAGTAAACTGGACCTCTATTAGTGGTTCCGCGATTCACTAATAGCGCATCTTTTGCTGTTACCCTAATAGACGCTGTTTTAGCACTAATAGTGCTATTACCCTAATAAATTTATCGGTGCTTTCGCGATATAGCCCCAAATTTCACGTTCTATATACTGTACCCCTACCATACATTCCCATACTCCGTCTTTAGTACCTCACTCTACTGTAGCAACTCGCTGGACTGCTGTTATCGGCTATTATTCCTCTATTAGTATAATAAGCCTATTAGTGCTTCCGCGATGCCATTTTATCTCTATTATTGAGCCAGCTAATTGTTATTACCCTAATAGCGTTATTAGTGCTTTCGCGATACGGCCCCAGGTTTTTTAGATGATGGACTTGAACCTGGACTTGAACCTGAAATTTCGATGTTGGACTTGACTTGAACCTGAACTTATTTTTTAACCCCGGACTTTCCAACAGTAGTTAAGACTTAAGCCTAAGCCTAAGCCTAAGCCTAGGCCTTTTCTACCAAGTAATTTTTTGACCAATTTTTTGCAATTTTTTAGAATTTCAGACAGTAAAATATCGAGTGTTCTCTAGCAGAGCTCTGTAAAAATCAGCATTGTATGCTGTAATATTAGGCAAATTAGGCTTCCAAAGAAAATTTTCGAATAAAACTAGTGCTATGTTTGCAATTTACAGCTAAAGTTTGATTTCTGGAACAATTTTTGTTGCAATTTTGCATTGGTCAAATGTGTTTGTTGATGTGGCTCAAAATTAGTGTTCAATCGTGTTTTTAACGTATAACTTTTGTGCGCAATATGCAAGCGAGGTTTAGGAATCATTTTGGAAATCTCCGAGACTTTCTTCGTACATACCCTATTTTTTTCATCAAATCGGTAATTTGAGCAAAGAGCTTCACATACTACTGTTAGTTTCTTATACATAGAGCAGATTTCGTAGGTGCCATATATAGTACCCGGGTACTATAAATGGATTCAATTTTATTTTCGCAAAACCCTAAGTGCCATATATAGTACCCGGGTACTATAAACAGCACTATATGGTAGTCCGGCTAAAAATGGCTATTTTGAGCTGGAAAATAACATTTTAGGGCTAAAAACATGCAGAAATGAGGAAAATTGATTCTAACAGCAAGGATTCCTCTCATACATTGTATAACAGCCGTGTAAACCTAAAATTTAGTTTACAAAACGCCTATTAACACAATTTTAGCCTAAGAATTAGTGATTTCTTAACTAGTTTGTTAGTATGGAACCACTAGTAGTAGTTGAGGTTTGCCATTTTTAGCATGGCGGTAATGCGGCTAAAGTTTGGTTTGTACATGTATTATTAGAATAGTTTTGATTGGTAGATTGCGAAAAGAATTGTTTATTTATTAAAATGTATTTTTATTACACTTTATAAACGGATTTTTATTGTAGTTCATTGTAGACGTCATTGGCGTCGTTAAGAATCACTATCCAATCAAGGTGATGGAGTCTGGAGAAAGCGTCGATAAAAAAGGACATAGATTTGATCGACGAGTCAAAGACTATGGTTTCGTTGTCTTTGTGGAGAGAAGATGTATATTGTTTTTATTGATTTTTATTATTTAATGGTTATTAAGGCGCACAAGATGCAGAGCTTGCTCCTCGACAATCCTTTTCTTCGACAATGTTTATCAGTCGCTCTGTTGAATTGAGGTTGGCCAATCGTAAACTGATTGGTAGGCCGCTTCGTTTGTTGGTCCCATTGGAAATTCCACTCGGGTCCACTGTTTGATTAGCACGAAAAATGCTTTAGGTTCCTATTTGTTCATTTGTTGTTTGTATGTGTCTTTTGTGTATTATTCTTATGTACATCTGCTATTTATATTATGGTCCTTTTTAGCGTGTTCGATCCATTAGTACTTCAAAGAGAATTTACCTTGACTGACGTACAGACTGACTTGCGTATCTATCAAGAATTTTACCCTTCTCCACTTCCTCTCATTCGGTAGACGCGCCTTCCTTCGCCTTAGACTCCATCTATCCCTACTGCCATGAAACAATATATCGCCTAGCTGGTAAACTTTCCTCCCCCAACTACTCCTCCCGTCCCATTGCTAAATATTGTGACTCCTTTTCATAACTTTTCCCCATTCTTATGTGCACTTTATCTCCCCCTGCTCCTTTGATGAGTCTTTCAATACCTACCCCGCCTAAAATGTGGATGTTCAGCAATCTATTCCCCCTCTTCTGCCCTCGATTATTCTGCTCAACAGTTTGAAAAGATGTCATATCAGGAATACAAAAGGCGGGGACTTACTCGCTTTCGCAACAAGTTCTGCTCTAGAGATGACTGGCTTTCCGACACAGATTCATCGGATGCGGATCAGCCATTGGACGCTGACTTGTTTCCTCGGGAGTGTCGCGAGGTTTGGACTTGCCGCCGAACGAAGATACGTACTTGATTTGGTATGTTTATTTACAGTAGAGTTGTGTGTTAGTTGGTGATTGACCGCTTGGGCCTGTTTCTGTTCAGTTTCCGGTTTATTATTGTTTCATTTGATTATCTATTGAGCTGCGGTCTGCGCTCTGTTAATAAAAGGCTTTTTCTATATTCATCTTGAGCTATGGAAGCAAAAAAGGGGCCAAGTTCTTAGCGCAAAAGAAAGGCGTCGGATAAACTGGACAAGTTGCTGGCATGCGCCCACCAAAGGTAAAGCTTGTCAACAAGCAAGGGGAAGCATTCCCGTGTTCGTGTGGGTAATATCAGGAAAGAAAAGCTGAGCAAGTGAAAAATTTGAGAAATTAGGTTAGGTTATTAAAGTTGGTTTGCTTTAGTCGTACCAAACGTTTTGGATTCATCGTTTCGCGATTGGGGTCATGATGGTACGTATACGCTACTGTTATTTTACAATAGTCAAGTATAGTAAAGCAAAAATTAGTAATAGTAGTGGTATTTTACTAGTAGTTAAATAATAATATATGTAAAGTAAAATTATGAGAAAAGAGTTTACTGCTTCGTGCTGTGTAACAGTGCCATTCATCTGTAAAGAAAGTCCTAGCTTCTGACTACGGTAGCTCAGAATGCACTCTAGCCAAAGGTTGCAGACATGTTTTGGAATGCTATCTGAACAGGCATCTTCTCCCGTGCCGGTTCTGGAATGCATGGGTATTTTTGCGAATACCTACCCAATAAATACCTACCGATTCCAGGTATTTTAATTAATACCCATACCCGGTATACCGATTGTTTTAGGAATACCCAGATATTTGGGAATCGGTATTTTTTGCCCAGCTTAGTGCAATTCTTATCGAAAATCCCCTATGATCACAATGTTTTGTTTTTAATTTTGCATTTTGGGGGCATTCAGAAACACATTCTATTGCGATATCCTTCCAAAATATCGAATTTGAAGAATTTTTAGTCTCTGACCCTGCTCCCTGTCCCAAACTAGCCTTGTCATTAGAAAGCGTTGGCCAAGTTCGGCTTAACTTCACACTGCTCCTTAATAATCAAGTCTCTACAGTACATATGTACTTGATGTACAGTATACATTCACAATCAACAAAATAGCCGCGCATTTTGTCACTGCTCATTAGATCTCCGTACTGGCAGGCCTAAACTACAGTTCAATGGAAGCATTTCTCTTAGCTAAAATTATTTTGAGGAACAATTTACCCCTGTAAAAATAAAAAATAAGTTCGTAAAATCTTAAAAAACTGCAAATCCGTTTATTTTATGAATTTTCTAGCCTCTGCCCTTGAAAATGACTAAATCGATGACCTTGTACCTTTTTGAATGTATGTCACCCTTTTGAATTTGTGTAAATTTTTTAAGAGCTCGGACAGTTTGTGATTGATTATCGCATCTTTAGGTTGTCTCCGGCGAGAACTGTTTTTCATCATTACTAGTCAGCAATCCATCTTCGAAAACGGTTTAGTGGTTATTCGTCTGGAAAGGAGGTATACGTATGTTTCGCCTGTGTTTTCACACTCTAGTTGTCGAGTCATACCCTATTTTCATATGTTTTCATAAACAGTTTTTAAACAGAAGCGTATGTATTCCTTGTCCCGTGGACCATTTGTTTACATAAGCACTTTACACATACACTGACAAATTTATGCAGATCCGTGAGGTACGGTACGTCGTACATCTGTTAGTAGTATTGCATCGTCACCGGATACGGTCGACCTGAGGCCCGACCATTGCTTCGAAGTATTGATAGCCGTGATAGAACACTCCTGCTTTGCCTCGTTTACTTTGAAACGTCACTAGATCAGCCATGCCACGCACTTAGACAGGAAAGGACTAGCGACAGACTGGTCGACAGAGTGACAGCGGACAGAGACACCTAGTGACACAGGTGCATCCGCATAATTACCCATTGTTTTGTTTTGTTCCTGAGCATAACAACAGTTGCCTTAGGCAAATAACCAGTCTCTTGATATTTTATTGCCCATAATTATACAACCATAAAGCCCTTGTGGAGCCGGAACTCATTCCAATCTACAGGCAAGAGGTGCCGCAGTCATACAGGACACACTTGCCCAAATACAGGTTAATCGAAGTTTTAAGATTTGTCATACATGTAACAGGTCATCCGCCGATGGGGGAGGGGGGTTGGGGGTCTGGCGCCGGCCGGGGGGTCTGAGCCAAAATTTTGGGGGAGGGGGGGTGGGCACTAAAAACGCTCAAAAATCGAGAAAAATCGCAATTTTTGGCCTAAAAATCGCCAAAAATCGCTAATTTGGACTGAAATACGCTAAAAAGTGTGTTTTGAGACGATTTTGGCAATTTTTGTGTGTGAAAGTGTAAAAAATTGCAAAAATTTGCTCGAAAATTTTTGCCAGAAAAATCGGAGGGGGGTCGGTGAAATCGTCTCGGGGGGGGGGGGGGGGCCCAGCGGGGGGGGGGCAACCAACCTCCTGTTACATGTATGAGATTTGTTCACTAAATTTATTTGTAAAATGACTGAAAACTTGCCTGCTGCAATAATAGGGATTAAAACTCAATAAATTACTAAAAAATTTGAAAAGGGAGGAAACCGGAACAAACCGGCGGTGCAGATCAAACCAGTGCGACCTTGACCACCGTTGGGTCCGGCTCCCTAGTTAATCTTGATGAGACCGATGTAGTAATCAATTACATTGGCCATATTCTCCAACACACTAATTGCAGTAGGAGCGACCTCATGGTGCTGGTCTACTACTCTGGACAGGTCAAGCATCTCACAGAGAAGTTGCTCTATACAAGAGTAGGAATGATCGATGGTTTCCACTTTACACTTTTTACATATTGTCAGACCGACAGGTATCCCTATAGAACTGGTTATTGTTTGTCTATTTTTTTAACTTAGTCCTTTCCGCATAGTTAAAATCGTAACAGGATTTGAAACTGAGTTTAAAAGTGGTGTGTTTTCAATTTCACGTTACAACCTATTGTTACTACTACTCAAGGTCAAACCTAACGGAATCCCTGTTTGATTGAAATGTCCGTCCAAATAGCCGAGTTGATGGAGTTGGTAGAACAGTTGCAAAAGTGCAAACTCAGAATCCAAGAAGCGGCCCACATTTTTGTATGTTAGTTTACTTTTTGCTGTTATTACTTCGTTCTGTCCTTTAGTTCAGAGATAATCTATCGGATACCAGCCATGCTACATTACGGCATAGTTTACATCTCGTTATAACATTGCTAAATGAAAAAATGACGCAAGCAGCAGAGCTTGAAGAGGTGCAGGAACAACCTGTGGAAGTGGAAGATGCAGAAGAAACTGCTATTGCCCAACGAATGGTCAATGTCTTTGGTGAATGGACAGACATGTATGGGCCCATCCATATCTCTTAAAACGTGTCAATACAGTTTGACTTTTGATTAGAAGCCCAATCTCAAATATAAACTAACTAAACATTTTATTAAGAAAGGTTTGAAAACAGTCAAGCTTGTCGACATTTATTTGGAGAATATGCTTACGCTTTTTTAAAATACCGAATATACTGTACAAATCATCGTGTAAATGGTGGTCTAGCTATTCATGGCTAATAAATATAAATTGCTAAGTCGTCATAAATAAGGTGTGGGCTTACTGTCATATAATAAATGATACCTATTAGTTTGTTATGTATGTGGTTTGGTGATACCGTGTGGTACATTGGTTTAGTAGCGACTAACACCTTTTTTCTTTTTCAAATTTCTAATTCCGTGCTCTTTGAGTGCAAGTAAAGTACTAATATTGGTTTGAGAGAAATTTGCATCCAAATCCTCGAGTGGCTGTATTTCTAAGGTGGCACTACTCATTAGCACGAGCAAGAACCATGCCAGAAAGCAGTTTTTCTTATGTAGTTTTTGCTGCTGATTCTTAAAATTACCATATTTTTTTCTACATTGTGCAGTTCTGACGATATAGGCATTTTCAGAATTTGTTCAGAATCAGAACAAAACAGTTGCACTTGGTATACAATGGTGGTTTGACATGTCATGTTACTCAGTTTTGTCATATGCAAGATACAGAGCCATGGAATTTCTGCTCTATAAGCTTATGATTTTAAGGTTCTGTCATATTCTTGTGAAACAAGTGCAGCAAGTTGTAAATTAAATCAGTAGCTTGCAGAGCAGAGTAACTCATTTTTTAAACCAGCGGTTCAAAATAGGTTGGATACACTATTTGCTGATAGATAATTCGCTTAACAAGTGCAACAGTGTTCTTTTTAGCAAATGTACATATAATTACGTACGTGTACGTAGACGTCTGTCCGTTTGGTCAGTGCTACTATTTGCATATTAGGTATGCCAGTTACTTAATGTCATGTCTCTGCGCGAGTCTTATCAGCTCTGACCTTTACTCTTGACGCTTATCTCTCTGCTGTGCGGCTGTCTATTAGGATTGTACTGTTTGACAGTCCGGCCCGGAATAAAACGAACATTTAACGATGTTCTGCTCTACAACATACTGCGCTATGCTGCCGTATACCTATATTATTAGGTTGCGGGCTATTGCTTTCTCTAGAGTGCACGGTGTTCCGGTGTTCCCCGATTGTGGCTTGTCTGTTTTGCGGCAAAGACTGTGGCCTATTGACCAGCAGCGGAACTGTTTGCATCGACCGACGGACCGAGTCTGGAACACCGCTGTGGCTGACGTCAACTTCTGCTTCACTGCTGTGAGCAGTTTGTTTACTTCCTTAGTAACCTAAAGGGTAGTTAATGGAGCTCGGCATCTGTTAACCTTTGCGGTCTCTCCTTAACTATATTCGCTGATAAGCCAACCGGTGCTGCCAATTTGCGCTAAAAATGCACTCCTGGGTGGAGAAGGCTAACACATATATTAATTGCGTAGGCGTCCTGAGCCCTGTTAACGAAAAATAGGGACTGCTTTCGGGCGTAGTACTGCAAAGTCGTTTATATAATTTTTCGAAACATAGGAGCTTAGTATCTAATCTAAGCCCTGGTAACGAGCAAAACACGGACAGCCTGTTTATAGAGCCCGCCACCGTTAGTGTTCGTCTAACCGTACCCCCTCTTGACTTCGATTAAGTAAAACGTGCAACACTGATAAGTATGAAGCAAGTTGTTCTGTGCATACAGCACCATATCATCACCTAATGTCTTCAGCTTCTGAAGAACCCCAAAAAAATAAAAATACAGTTTATCTTCTCGAAGTATTATTGTGTGGTATCAGTATGGGCCATCCCCATTTAGTGAATAGCTATAGTATTAGTAGCTAAGATTTGGCATTGGCTGCAGTGGCTTAGCGCGTCTGCCTTTACCTTCTATAATGGAGATTGAACTCAATCCTAATTAATGCGAATTTCTTTTTTATAGCACAGGCTTTTATTAGCAGTTTTGCCAACGTAAACTGGTTACACAGGTGTTCTATTACTAATTTCAGATCGATGCTAAATTCTGCTCTAAACTGTTTGGAGAGTTGGGGTTCGGCAGCGGTTACAACGGTGCCCTGGCAGCCATATTGGAGGGCGGTGAGATTCAGTGGTGGAGGGTCTATCTGTATCCAAACGGCTGTCGTGACTCAGAAGGCAAGGAAGAGCAGACAACTGCGGTGTTTTTCTCTGGTACGTGGCCGTCTGTAGAAGTTGTCTGTGCCCACTGGGCCCAACTACCTCTGCAACGAGCACTATTATCAGTTGAGCAGAGAAGAGACAGGATGGGGTTGGTTGGTGGTTACGCCCAAGAGGGGGTTTATTTGTTCAAATTTTGTTCACTTAACTCGTGTGTGAGCAAGGAAAATTTTAATGGTTTACATAATGGTATTGGATGGATGGATGGATGGATTGACCGGGCGGGGCCGTTGTAACCCCTGCGTTCGGCCACATTGCGGGCCCTTCACGCACACCCATATCATCCTGCCCTTCCTTCGCTGCGTTCACTACTAGCCGGCACACATGCTCGGTGTCAGTCTGGGCGGGTCTCAGTGGTAGCTGTCCCCGTTCCATATGTCCCAACATGTGTGGTTGCTATTGTAGCTTTTAGGTGCAACGGCAGCTCCAGTCGGCTCCCATTTACCTACTCGCTGTAACAACTTTCGGTGGCCTGGGTGGGGCTTTGTGCCGACCACCAACTCTTTGCGGCAAGAACACCAACTGTGCCGGCTTATGGAGTGCTTAGTTATCTTAGAAAAATCATCTTGGGGGAGGTCTGGCCTAAGTCGGGTGGGGGCAGACCCCTTGTTACATGTATGCTGGGTAGGGTTGTCGTGACTAAATAAATTGCTACATCTGTATATTACTTGGCTCCAAATACTTGCAGCTTCCTCTAGTGGACACCTTTGTGATCCACATAGGTTCGAACGACTTAAATTAAAAGTAGAAAATTGTTGAAATATTAACAGTGAAGCTTCAAGATGTTCATCTAATGTACACAGCGCAGACATAATAATTGAGAGGTGCTAAAATAGCATTGGGCTGAGTTTTTGTAACCAAAAGGTAAGCGTAGATATTCAAAGTTTCCAGCAAAACAGGTGAATGCTAATTTGTGCGCATCTCTTGGGTCAACGCACAGTTGATGAAATCCACACACACATGACTGTTGTTGAGCAAGCAAATAGGGGCAGAAAAAATGAATATGGAAAGAACCATACTGATAGAAAAGATAGGAAAATATCAACGTTTATCAACGTATCACCCAAAACAACCTATTTTTTGTTAACGCAAATCGGATTTTCAAGGAATTCGTTTAAGGTACACTCGCTTTCTTTGTCAACTACTTGTTCAGTCGCCTGTTCGCTATTGTTGTTGGGTGTCGATGGTTGTTGGTTGTAGAAAAGAAGCAGCTTAGTACTAGAAGACTTTTGTATAATATTTTACGGCAGTCGCAGCTCCTGGTGGTGGTAGTGGTTTCTTGTGATCGTCGCTATCGCTTTCGCTGCTGCTGCTGCGATTTCCACTGCTTTCGCTCCTACTGCGACGTATGGTAGGCATCCCTGACCATGGGTTGCAGTAGGAGATTCAGTATCTTCTAGAACTGTGTGATACATTTATGTAAACAAGCGATTTTACGCAATCAGTAACGGAATTCATTCACTCATTTTTTGTCTACTTTTATTGGACATACTTACATAGAGTAACAGAAACGAGTCTAGCTGTCCGTAAAATGCGTACAGTATGGCGCTTTTCTATCTTACAATAAATAAGTAGTCTGCGAACGGTTATTGAAGCGAAGGGAAGAGGGGAAGACTTACCAAGCACCAAGATAGATAGTGGAGGGCCGGGGCATGAACGCACTAGTGGCTTCTCGCAAAGTAACGCAAAGTAATGTCATGTACGGAACCGTTTATTCTGTCAGGAGTTATTCAAGCCACTGCCTCGCCACCAGGGTTGCCAGGTTTTCAGAACCCAATCCCCCTACTTCTCAGCTGTTAACTTTGTAAAGTGGTGATGTAGTAGGCTGACTGATAAATATGGCTCCAACAATAGCTTTACAACTGACATCTACTAATTAGGGACATTAAATAAATATTAATCAAAAGTTTCTGCGGCGCACTTCGTTCTGAACATTTCACATCTTTAACTTCAATGACATGCCACATGCTTAGATTAGGTTGATAAATTCATCAATATCTGTTACATCAATGATATCTTCACTTCCGACCAGTTGAAAATGCCAAGCAGACTTGTACACTATTGTCAGATCGCTGGAGACAAGGTAGAGTTTAAGTGAAGTAACCTTAGTGGCTTTTTGGTAGAGTTTGGCTAACAGGTATCCAGTGTTGTGCCTAGCTCAAATTTCTAAAACTTGGTAAGTATTCAGTAAGTAAATCCAGATTTTTTTTATATTCAGTAAGTACGAGTGAGTACTGGGCTTTTCAAAGAAAACCCGGTTAGTACTCAGTAAACAATTCCGTAAACTCGGTAAATCCTTCAAGATTCGGAAATATAGAATTTATCTGAAAATGTCTACCTCATATAACTTTTGGCTACTAGAATCCTTTTTCATTGCTGATTGATGAGTTTAAGATAAGGTAGCTTTTCAGAATTTTAATCATGTTTTGTGTTATTTTACATTATTTATTGTGCTAATTGGCATGCATCGAAAGCCTTAAATCATGCACATTATACATACGTAGTGACTAGAGGATGTGGCTTTAGATGAAAAGCCTGGCCAAATTGGTAGGTGAAGATTTGTTCTAATTTTCGCCATTTCCTCACAGTTCATCAGACTGATGCAAAACGTCAATCAAAATACAGCTAATAGTATGTAGTAGATATACTTTCTACTTCTATAGTCTTTGGCTCTGATAGTCTGTTTGCGATTCTGCCGCGCAAAGAAAGCTTAGGTTATGCAAGCTGTGAAAATTGCAAAAAAATTGGCAAATTGTGTTTTCGTCGTTAGCAGATCTATTAGCGAAAGAAAAGCCGTATATTTTCTTGCACAGGTGCGGCGAGCTACCTATTCCAGAAGCCTTTACTCAGTATCATTAAACAACTCAGTTAATTACCGAGTACCGAGTTTACCGAATTTTTTTGTAATTGAGAAATTTAAAGTTGAAACTCGGTATTCAGTAAGTAAAATTACGAAAAATTTTTACCGGTAAGTGAAAGCATTTACTTTAATTCAAAATAACTAAGTACCGATTAACTTTTACTCAGTAATTTTACTGGGAACAACACTGCAGGTGTCCAGGTGCAGGTGCAGGTGTCGATTTGGAACGACCTACCTGAACATGTTGTAACTAAACGTACTGTTGGTTCTTTTAAACAAGGTTTGCTTTCTCTAGAGTGGGGTAATTATTTACGGAGCCGTTATGTAACTGGTTTATCTTAAACACGCTATGGTGGGTGAGTAGCCGGTCAATCGGCCCTGCCTACCTCCTTCTGTCCGGCCAAGTGATTGGTTGGACTGTGTTTGTTTTTTAACAACCTTATCTTCGTGTTGATAAAGTTCAAAGTTCAAAGTTCTGAATTAGGATACACATCCTGAAATGCATCCAGTGTTCTACTTTATCTGTATATAAACCACCACTCTTGAAACACAATCACTCTGTTCTCCACAAACTCTGTCTTCTTACCGCTATTGCTGCTATGGAATTCCTCATCCAGGCCACATTTGAGATGGCAGTGCTTTTGAAGCACCTTACCACTCTGCCCACCCACCTCAAGTACCGACTGGTAGATTTGGTATGCCAAGTGTCCTTGTTTCATAAGGACACCCGAGCCCGTCAAGAACCAATCAGCTTCGATCGGTCTGGTGCCAACACGCTTCCCTGTAAGTTGTAACAAAAATGTTTTCATTTTTTAAACCTCATCCAGCGATTTCTAGACACCGAGTTTCTAAATCTCTATGGGGACGGTCATCTGTCTTTGTTGCAAGAATGTGCCGTCCACGGTCTGGTCTTCTTTTGGGAGACGAGGTGGGTGGGCAAAGATCGGAGAGAGCTCACTGTGCACTACTTCAACGGCCCACCTACCACCGTGATCGCCGTCGCCGGCAGGTGATTGACCGAGTTGGAGAGGTGTTCTTCAATACTGTCAGCGGACGCACTATCCTGTTTTAGGATTCCCTTTATCGGCGTGAAGCCGATTGCGATAGCCTTTCAAAGTCACAGCTACATAATTAGCTCTCGTTTAACTTGCAATACAGAAATTCCTGTGCTTGAATCCAATACCGGACTTCCCGTCTCAAATTCTAATGAGAAAGCTGAATTATTTAACAAATATTTTGCGTCAGTGTTTAAAGTGGACGATGGTATTCCTTTAGTTACTGATCGTTTTATTGAAGCTCCACTTCTATCCTCTGTAAATGTTGATTTAGTAGATGTAATAACTCATTTGTCTCAGTTAGCGTCTAAGAAATCTGCTGGTCCTGATGAAATACCTCAATTCTTTTTGCGTAAACTCAGTTCTGTTATCGCTTTCCCTCTTGAACGAATTTTTAGTTTTTCGTTGGCTTCTCAAAAATTGCCTAATGAATGGAAGGTATCTAAGATTATACCGTTGCATAAAAAAGGTTCACATTCAAGTGTTCAAAATTACAGACCGATTAGTCTGCTTTGTGCTTCTAGTAAAGTTTTGGAGTCAATTGTTAGGGAATGTTTGGTAAATTATTTAAGGACCTATAATAAGATATCAGCAGCGCAACATGGTTTTTTGAGTAAGTGCTCTACTGTTACCCAGTTACTTTCTTGCCTCAGCGATTGGACAAGTATGTTGGATACCCATCAAACAGTAGACGTTATATATCACGATATAGCAATAGCTTTTGACAGTGTATCTCATCCAAAGTTGTTATTTAAACTTCGACAAATAGGGATCTCTGGTACTCTGTTAGCATGGTTATGTGCTTACCTTACTGATAGAAAACAGTATGTTCATCTGGATGGTAATTCTTCCTCTTTAGAAAGTGTGACTTCTGGTGTTCCCCAGGGTAGTTTGTTAGGCCCTGTTCTTTTTTTAATTTACATAAATGATCTTGAAAAGCTTATACGTTTTTCACATTTGAAACTTTACGCAGATGATGCAAAATTATATTTTGCAACTAACAGATTTTGTCAAAACGATATGCTAAAAGACGATTTACTTAATGTTTATGAGTGGGCTACACAAATGCAACTGGATGTGGCTATTCAAAAATGTTCTGTTTTGCACTTAGGATACGGAAATGCAAGAACTGTTTATCAAATAAGAGAAACTCTGTTACCAGCAGTGGATCAAATTGTTGACCTAGGCGTCATAGTATCCTCAAATTTGAAGTTCTCCAGGCATTGTCAATATATTGCTACCAAAGCTTTCCAGGCCGTAAACTCAATTTTTCGGGTTTTTCAATCACGGAACAGAAATTTCCTTTTACAAATGTATTTTGTCTTTGTGAGGTCGAAACTTGAATATGCATCCGAAGTTTGGAGTCCATACCTATTATCAGATATTGACTTGGTAGAAAGAGTGCAGCGCTCATTCACTCGTCATTTGCCTGGTTTGCAATCTTTAACGTACCCAGAACGTTTACTGCAGTTAAAGATTAAATCTTTAGAAGAACGCAGATTAATTAGAGACCTTGTAATGGTTTTTAAGATAGTCAGGGGTTTTGCAGATTTGCCCGTTGAGTGTTTGTTTACGTTTGTCCTTGAATCACGTACTAGAGGTCACAGTTTAAAACTTTATCCTAAGCATTTTCGTCTTGATGTGAGCAAAAATTTCTTCGCACACAGAGTTGTACGTATTTGGAATAACTTGCCTTCTGAAATCATTGACTTACAGTCTTTGGCTCGCTTCCGCTCAAAAGTGGAATGCCTCGACTTTTCCCAATTCATTCGGGGTAGGGCTTTCGAGCCGGAAATCGGCCCAGCTCGCCCCTTCATCTGACAGAAGTGGTATGCAGGCTTTTTCGTGTTGAATAAAATTTACTTACTTACTTACTATTAGCAGGCTGGAAACTATAGTTGGTAGGTTGGTCGAACAGCCTTTGGTTCAGAATCAAGATCGGTTGGAGAAGCTGGTTAGACAGATTGAGGATGTATGCGATGACGTGGATGGTTATATCCATCCAGATCAGCGGGACCAGGATTCGGATTACTACTACGATGATTTTTATTCTGACCAGTGGTATCCCAATCCCGAGGCCTAATCATCACAATCTGTCAATTTAGCCGTGTATAATCGATTGTGATTCTGATCACAAGCATATTCGATCACCCTAGTTTGCTAATCGGTTTTGATTGTGAGAGGTCATCACAGTGCAAAAGCACATCCTTAACTGTGTATAATACCTATTCACCCTGTACCTATTCACCGAATAAAAAATGCTTTACCCCCCCCCCCTGCTAAGCTAAGCTAACCCTTTACACCCATTTTTTGAGCACAAATTCCATTTTGAATCGAAATTATTCGCTCTACTTTATAATATACTGTTCAATTTGAATTAAATGATGTGACTGGAGTTACGACCAAATGTCGGTTTACTTTACAGTATACTGTACCGTTTACATAACTATATGGTTTTGTTATTATTTTTCTGATAACAAAAAACCATAGTCCATATACATTTTAGTACATACAATTATAAACAATTAGGAACCATTAATTCATGTCAGGTAGAAAGTTTTCCAACACTTCGACCTCGTTTGGCAGGAGGACAATTTCTACGGCCTCCACGAGGCCCATCCATCCGTTGACGTAGTTGTAACCGCTCGCCCTCTGACAGCCGCTGGGTCACAGACTAAAGAAGATGGTATTAGCTGCGGATTCGGGGATTGCTACTGACCTGAGTGGAAGAACTGGAATTATAAAAGAGAAAATTTATTCTTTAACGCCCACTCCTCACACATACCTTTTATCTGGCGCTCAGTTGGCGGCCAGGTTTCGTTGTAACTGCGCGAATGCAACGGGGCCGACTGAGGCTGCCGTGGCTCGGCAGAGGTTAAAAGAGATCGCAAAACCCGATTTCCTGGGTCGCGTAGGCTGCGCCGGGACGCAGCGGCGACAGAAAATCTGTACCGCCCACCCAAAAACAGGGTTGGTTTTTCGGTCTTATTTTCAAAATAAATTGTAGTACATTTTTGAGGAGTAAAAACACAGAATCTCAAAATGACTTAAGGGCTGTTTCTCAAAAGTGACTTTTACTGCAGGCTTCAAAACAGCCGCACAGGCGGTGCGTCCTGCTGGCTTCCGTAAGATCGGCAGTGGGACCGAACTGATGGAGGCGGTCGAGTCTAGTCTAACGCCCGGTGAAATCGCCACACTACTGGCGTATCTCATGTAAATATGTTATGGCTGTCGGTAGTAGCAGTGTGGTGAATGTTTTAAAAGTATTTCTGCTATTCTGAAAGGAGCAGTTGTATTTTCGTTGGTTACTATTAGACACTGCTAAACATAAAACAGAAAAACATAAAAGAGAAAATCTGAACATAAATATAAAAAATTTGCTCCTCAAGCTCCTCAGTGAGGATGATCAAACGCCGAGATTTTTTCCCCTTATGAAACTATGCTTATACATGCATGCCATACTAGTGTAGAAGTAGCAGTAGAAGTAATAGTGTAAGAAACCTCACTGTAGATATACAGTCAATTCTGTACAGCAGTAATAAAATGGTTTATTATTTGCTATACATATGGATGGACACAATTCAATTCTGCCTCGTCCAACACAAACACTTTTTAATTGGCTCTAAGTGGAGGATTCGTTTTCATTACCCAATCCAGCATGGTGTCCGATAAGCTAGTCTTAGATATACTGTCAACTTCTGTACAGTAGTAATAAAATTTATAGTAGTAATGTACACTAGTAATACAGTAGTAATGTACAGTAGTATGTACACTAGTAATACAGTAGTAGTAGTAGCAGTAGTATACTATGGTTTACTAGTTAGAAGTGGAAGTTGATCAACTTAAAAGCATGTGACCTCGAAAAATCAAAACGCTTACTCACATTAATTACTTTGCAGTAAAGGTGATTGAATTTGGCAGCACGCTTTGAAGGACTCGTTGCTATTTAGTCATAAACGTTCCGCAACCTACGGAACGTCATAGATAACATTGCAGACCATAAGTTAGCAGAATGACAGAAAGAAACAATGGAAGCTTTACAGGAATCTAAATATTATTTAAAAACTGTGTTCCGAGTGCATTTGAAACCTATTTTGTAATCGTAATTGTTCTAATGCCTTTTATCGAAATATTGAGCCTTTTTATGTAGATTTCTTGAATCATTGAAATTTCGAAGATTTGACAGAGATACATTGCAGCGACCGATGAAAGTGGAGGAGAAGCTTGACTATGTTTACATAACAATATTACACATAGCACGATTTCATGTCCCGTTTTGTATTCGCCCACTTTGGCACATGTGCAAAACTCGAAAAAAAATCAGCGCATTTTTATGTTTTCGCTGCACTTTCAAACACAGCAAAAGTGCAAAGTCGGTTCAGCGCTGGAAAGGATGTGTTCAGCAGGAGTTCGATTTAAATGCTAGCACACCAGATGAATAGAGTATGATCTAGACGAAATTCGATCATTGTGCTATTTTGACCTTGTGAATCTCAAAATGTCTCTGCAAACCTGTACCGCACTGCCGGTACTGCAACCGCCGTTTACTAAGTAACTTCTTGAAAACTAGCCTGCTGGCACCAGGACAACAGCCGCTAGAACTGTGTGATACATTTATGAAAACAAGCGATTTTACGCAATCAGTAAGGAAATTCCCAGAACAACAGTAACAAGAAACAGGCCCAGAACCATGAAAAAATCCTATACAAGAAATTACAAAGTAAAAAAGTCCTATATAAATAGGATAATCGAGTATTGTGATTTTTTGCACCTGACCCCATCCCTGTGGAATTCGCGTTCAGATCCCTAAACCCCCCCCATCTGTTGGTGGACCTGTTACATGGATTGCATATGATTTTTACTATAACTAAATGAAACTGATTAACATACAATTCGTTGTGTCTGACATTCAGCTTGAACGCTCGCTTCGCTACCCATTTTATTTCGGTGGCTTATGTCAATGTTTCACTGAATTAACGGTTCTGTACGGTCTCCGCTCAAACTTGAGTGGTGGATTAGGTTCCATTCCTGCCAATGTGCTGATGAGAAATCTGTCCAACGTAAGCATGAACAGACTATCCTCAATCGCTGAGATGTCAGTGAAAACAGGTGTTCTGCTGGTGTACATTTGGTTAAAAAATTCGGCGCTTTTGCTCCAACTCACTGTACTCTGTCTCAGATAAATCTCCTTTGCCATCAACCAGCTGTGTCTGTTGTATTCTGCCCTTTGAATGATTTTGAGTGTCTTGTCAAAAAGTGTCATGTATAGGTTTGATCAACTGTTGACCACACAAAGTTCCCCACAAAAGTAGAAAGTGCTCGGCATGGTAGAGCTGCGGTTTTGAATTCTGCATGTGTCGAGGCATGATAGCCTTCTTCCACAAATCCTTGTACACATGATCAGCGGCTACTCCTGGATTCTGTTATTATGCCACTGTGCGGCTTCATTCCACTAACGCCTGCTTCCCTCATCTAAAATTGGGAAATTAAAAAAACATTATAAAAAATCCCATAGGCAAGAAATCTGCACCATAGACAATCAACAACGCACTAAAATCAGCGTTTAATCAATGCAGATTTTAGCAGAAAGTTTGACAAATCAATTAAACTTTTATCTACTCAGTTCTACATCCGTCGTCCCGTTCTTACATCGTCCTACATTGTTTTTTTCAGAAATCGAAAACCTTCAGAATGGTCAATTTTACTGGTTTCATGAAGAAAGGATACATTTAGTAGTGATGTAAAAATTAATTTAATTGTAATTGAAATTCGCATAATTGGCCCGTTTTTAATTTCAATTCAATTAATTTAATTTAATTGAACTTCAAAAGTTGGGCCATAATTTAATTGTAATTGAATTGAAATTCGCCTGGAATTTCAATTATATTTTCAATTATTTTCTGTGGTGAATGTAAAGAAATCCGTAAGTATTAGAGAGTATTAGAGAATGACTTCAAACGAAAACCTATTTAGGGTTTGTCACCTATTTATACTGACCTCGGATGGATGGATGAATTGTCGGGGCGGGGCCTGCCCCTGCGTTTGGCCACACTTCGGGCCCATCAGCACACCCACACCCTGCCCTTCCTTCGCTGCCTTCGCTACTAGCCGGCCCCGGCACACATGATCGGTGTCAATCTAATCTGGACGGGTCTCAGTGGTAGCTATACCCTTCCCGTTTCTCCGCACTCCAACACATGTGTGGTTGCAATTGTAGCTTAGGTGCTTGGGCAGCTCAAGTCT
>JASANB010006600.1:0-20105 GCA_030248155.1 Sabatieria punctata
TGCCAACAAAACAAACAGCTTCAGTTTTTAACACTACTCTATGACAACAAATTTCAAACAGATAAGTACTCTTAACTGGATTTAACAAGGTCGCTTATAATACGGATATCTGTCGCTAATGTGCTCAATCCATGAGCATCAACAAATGACAGAGACAGAAGATTTTCGATATTGAACTCTAATCACTCAAAGTACCCATACTGCAATAATTAATAACAAAGGTGACAGCTTTTCGGACAAGTCTGCTGAATCCAGCCACTTGAGAAGCAGTAGTAGCTGATCCACTTTTCGTTGCACCAGAATCGCTTGTTCTCGCATTCTGAAAGGGTAAATTGTAATGAGGTTGACAAGGAAACCATTCATCTGTCTATATCAGAGCCAATCTGACCAACAGATAAAGAGACAGACCGCAGTAGAAACTGGCCCAGTCCTGTGTATGTCGATGGTGCTGAGTCCCTGTCTCTGACCGATGGTCACCCCTCGCCTCAGAGGCTCCAAAGTAGCCAATCCATTGCGGGAAAAGGCATACATAGAGTAGTGCATGATGGAGTTGTAGTCGTAGCGCGTGTCCAGGTGGTTCAGCACCTCACTGCCATAACGCTTGAACGCCAGCTCATAACCAGGAGCTATGTTCTGCTTTTTGACTGAGACAAATCTGTTTCTGTCAGTTCTTGCGTGCTCATGAAAGAAGCCCTGGGCAATTATTTCTGTCATGCAACACGCAGCAGCTCATCATAATGGGAGAGCGGCTTGGTGGCCTGGCGCAGGCCTAAGTTTCCCGAAGAGGGTAGGCGATTAAAATAAAAAACGCAAATTTTTGTCGAAAAACTTATTTGGGCTAGATTACAACTACATAGATATGATTTTGGAGGCAATTTTAGTGTCTGAAAATGCGTGTCAAAATAGGAAACCCTGCGACTCTACAGTCTGGCTCACAAAATGCTGAACCAAACACAAAACATTGACCAAAATTTGCCCCTTTGAGACTGCCTCCCAGTGTTGCCAGGCTCGGGGGATTTTCCGATTTAGGGGCAAAATTTCGATTTGGGGTTAGGGGGAAAGTTTGGGGGGATTTTTTAAAATTTAGGGGGTTTTTAGGGGGAATTCAATCTGCCCCAGAAATTGGTGAAAATCAAACATTTTTAGCACAAAAATTTAAAATTCAAGAGGATTTAGATCAGGTAACCTTGTCAGAGTGTCTAGTAAGCTACACAAATCGATTCTGCCTATTTCATACTCCTTTTTAGGTAGATCAAACAACATTTGCTGCATAACAGTTGAATTGCGCCCTGAGCTATTTGAATATTAACTTCTCTGAAAACTCAAAATTTTCAACCTAAATTTTAGGCACGAATTTGTCGTGAGTGATAAAATTTACATTTAATCTACAATAGCTGGAGTATGTATGTTATTTGGGTGGACAGGAAGTCACAAACTGGGTGGGGGACTCGCTTTGAATGGTTAAAAATATTCATCTCTATCTCTATAGCTCATTTTTGACTACAAAAAGTTATAAAGTAGAAAAGGAAAGCTAAACTAAAGTGGAAAACTACATATGGCTCAGGGAAAGCGCGTTTTCTGAGAATAACATATAGACCCTTGGCAGAAGCCATGTCTACTCCTACTGTACGCAATTAAAGGCAGATTTCTGAGTGCCTACTTTTCTTCATGTTTTACAGAAGTTTCTACCAAGGGTTGTGTTCATGTAGCAAGTAGAAGCTCAGTAGATCATGTGTTTGCGTCGTTTATCTAAAAAACGGTGAGCTTTCGTTTTAGTTTCGCTTTGAGGTGTGGTGTTTTTTTAGAAAATCAACAGACAAGTAGGAAAATACGTTGATACTCGCAGTTGTAGGAAGAAGTCAACTGCAAATTCGATATAATTTTACTGTCCTTTCACTACACCAGCAGCATAGATACCATTCTGCTGCTGGAAAATTGAATTTTAGATTTGGGGGGATTTTTAGGGGGATTTGGCATTTTTGTGGATTTTGGAGTGGATTTTTTTTTCGTGATTTAGGGGGGTTTCACTCTCTGGACCTGGCAACACTGCTGCCTCCTATCTTCGATTTGGTGCTTTTTGGTGGTCTGCTGCACCAGTGTCAGATTGCATTTGGCCTGTTGGTGGACTCAGTGAACATCTGGTCACCGTTTACAGAAAAAATGGTGACGCCTGTTGGGGTCTTGGCGTGCCTGTACTCTAGCGTGCAACAAGCAGTTTGTTTACACCCATGTTTGCTGATCTCTTGGTGGCACCTGTTGGCGGTGCCTACCGTTTGGCCATTTGGACAAAATTTCCACTTTGGTTAAACATTTTGTAAGCGGGACTGTAATGCCTCTAGAATGATTTTGTTTTGTGATGGGTCAAGTTGAAATTGTAGGATATACCGATGGCATGCATCAACAGTGATGAATGATGAGCCC
This sequence comes from Sabatieria punctata, assembly GCA_030248155.1. Lineage (NCBI taxonomy): Eukaryota > Metazoa > Nematoda > Chromadorea > Araeolaimida > Comesomatidae > Sabatieria > Sabatieria punctata. Next base: position 2,422 of record JASANB010006600.1, read on the forward strand.
CTTGTGGAGCTAACAGGATCTTGAAATGTACACCAGTTGTCCTCCTTCCCCTTGTCTGCCGATCTGAGAGGAACACCTGTTTCTGGATCAACTCCAAGAACACATAGTCAGTATGGCTGGACTGTTTTCCCACTGAACCTAAACTTGTCTGTAGAGAAATCTGACAGATCTCAAGTTGGAGATTGCCTTATGCATGTGGCTGCGTGAAAGTCAAAGAAGGCTCCAGCGATCTGCCTTCGCTCTTGTAGTGTAAAAAAAAAAAAAAAAAAAAAAACACCCCCCCCCCCCGGGGCACTCAGAGAGCAGATCGGCACTTCCTTGTGCTGCCACAACTTGCTCCTGCACTTGACTGCACTCTTGAACTTGGCCGAATTGCGCAGATGAGCTCCACTTCCTCGTCTTCCAACTGCACTTCCCTCCTCAACTCTGACTCCATATCCTTTATACTCTTGAACATGGATGTCACTGTTTTGCTGTCAAGACCATCAATGTCTCCTGAGACATGTGCTGGATTACTGAACCGGTAGAACAAACGATGCCGTATTTGTACCCATAACCTGGGTCATTAAACCTGGGGTTTGCGGTCGCCGAACCCCTATCTTGGGTTAAAAGTTGCAAAAATCAGGGCGCCCAAAATACTAACTGGGGATAAGCTGCAGTAGGCTTTTTAGGACTGTTTTCAAACCAAAAAATTAGGGCTTCAGAATTTTCAGAACTTGTAACCCTAATTAGGGTTTCAAAAGCTTTAAACAGGGTCTAGTAAGCTACCCGGGTTAGTCGATAAAACCCTGTGTGGAGCGCAAAAAAGGTCGTTGAAACAACTTTGCCCATAGTACTAAAACCTTACTTGGGATGGGACCTGAATCCCACATAATATCAGCACTGGATATTTATTTGACTGGGGAAAGCCACAGGCATGTGTAAAGAGTGGAGTACCTTCGAACTGCTTGGTCTGCTTTGTGAGAGGATCGGTACCAAGTTGCGCCGCCTTAACCGATCGTCCACCAGCTACCTCTGCTTTGGTAAGCACATACAGCTCCTAAACAACATCTCTTTTGTGTGGCACACCTGTTCTTCTTACTGATACCATCCAAATGCCTAATGCTAATGGTCCTCTCAGTCAATCCAGTAGTGATATAAAATTAATTTAAATCGTAATTAACATTAGCATTAACGTAATTGGGGGCCTTTTCTAACTTCAACTGAAATAATTTAACTAAATTGAGCTTAAATTTAGAAAACGCACCATAATTTAATTGTGATTTAGTTAAAAGTTCGCCCGGAATATCAATTATTTCCAGTGCTACTTGTACGAATCTGAGAGGTGTAAATGATTTTCTGCACATTAAGGCAAAGGTTTGTCACCCAAAATTTGTGCCGCCTTTATTTCGATTTGTAAGGTTTGCAAGGTCATACCTCATCATCGTCGTCCTCTCCACTCAGAAGTACATCCACTAACTTCTCTAAAAGTGTGTGTTTAGGTAAATTTTTATAAGTGACATTATTGGAGTAGCTCACGTTATCAACCAGGTGCAAGGCCATCAGCAGAATGCAGACTTCTGCGAAAACTCGCATGTTTTCAAGTAAAGTGGCGGCACTAAAAGTGCTGTGACGACGTAGGTATTTATTTTCCAAAGTCACTTGCTCAGTCACAGACACCAGCAGTAACTGTCAGTCAACTGCACCAAGCCACCAGATCCATCACCTCAAACTTGCTCAGAACCGGTGCCAAAACAGGCTCATAGACCCGTTTTAGATCTTTCTACTGACTTGAAAAAACTGGCGCACAAAGAGACAGCCAACTAGGGAGCGCATGTGAATTGGTTATTTTAAATGGTTCAACTCGGACGTGTAGACACATACATAGCTATCTTTTTTTCAAGTTTTATGAAAGTGCTATTAAAATTAATGCATCCACATGGACAAATGTCTTACTTCAGCAATTTGCCTATCGATAAAATTAAATATAACCTTTTAATTATTTGAAACGGGTTATTTAAGTTATCTGTTAGTTATAGCCGTATTGATAATTTTGTAGGAAAATATTGCTCTACAACGTTTCTGACGGGCTGATATTTGTAATATACACACCAACATGTGTAGCGTTGCTAGTTTATGACGTTCATTCATAACCAACCGTGTGGTGTAGTGTTAGTGGTACGTAGTACCCTGCTTATCCTAGTGTTTATAGAAGCAAATCGTCCGCCCTCTCTGGGTCAGTGTAGTTGCTAGTTGCTCCAGTAGGCTCTCACTATTTCCCTGTCTCTCTGTGCCAGTCCGTACTCCGGGTTAGCTGTTGCTCTGTTCGCGGCCGGCCACATCGTTACATCTGGTGACCGCACAAACCGTGGTTAAGGTGCCTTTCTCCGTCTATCTGGATTTTTTTGCGTGACCGCACGTCGGGCCAGAGCTGAGCCACGTGACCTACCTAGAGGGGGAGTCTACGAAGTTGTGTGAGAATTAGATAACTTTTCGGGTCTCACGATAAGGCAAGATAATGCGGAAGATGACTTGGTGTCAGTATGCTCTGGTATGGAAAATGAAAAAGAAGAAGCCAACGATAGAAGTAATGGTGGAGGTAACCAGAGGGATGGAGTCAGCCAGAGGTGACAGCACCAGGTATGATTGGGTCTAAAATCGAGTTGGCTGTTCAGTGGGAGAGGTGAACTCGGTGAGGAAGAGGCTTTTGAAGCTGGACAAGGCCACACTGATGGCGTATGCAGTTGGGAGTGCGGTACCAGACAGCTGGGGAATAAGCTGGGTGTCAGATAGGACTAGACTGGACCCACTCTGGGGTGTTGACCCAGACCATTGCCATACAGTACTGGGATTCGTACTGGGGGTTGCCAGCAGTGGGTGAGTGGTCAACTACCCATATATTTGGTCTCAACCAGGTTGGCGTGAGTGCACCACCCCAGCCTGTATCAACTGCATACTGGTTAAAGGGCAACCACGTACAGGAGACCGGAAGCTGAAGGCAGTGACTGCCTGGCTGATTTAGTTCATTGAACTGGATAACCGCGGTTTCAGCGGGTGGAGGGCTAGTGGGCCCAGCCAGAAAAAGGCGATATATGACTATCAAGCAAGGACCAGCAAGGTGATGGCCAACAGGGCGACTAACTTTACCAGAAAGGTGCAAACCTGGAAGGTGTATGAGCTCAGCATGAGCGAGTGGAGCTCTCCAACCAAGAGGTGTTTTCGGCTGGTTTACTGCCGACTACGACTTTATGTAGGGTGATAGATTAGTTGTAAAGCCAGATTAGGCGACTTTTGATGCTGCAATTAGTGCTGCTACAGGCGTTACTGTGCTGATAACATGCCGTTAATGGTGTCTCAGGCATCAGCCGTTAGCGAAAAACGCGTCGTAAACAGGTTATTTTTGGCGTTTCAGCCGTCCTGGAAAACGCAAACATAGGGGTATGCCGGAATGACAACATATCGGGTGCCTCGTCAGGCGTACATCAAAACATAGATAATGCCATCTGCAAAGGCGGTGTTTACAATTCCAAGCTGTGGTGGCCTTTGCCTAGGAGGGTGTCATAGCCTAAGCCTCAAAAGGGACTCATTGTGCTTTGTTCAGACCTAACTCAAAGGGTCTAATGCTTAAAGCGTATAGCCGGTGCCACTCAGATGGTGTGACAGTTTTCCTTTCAGTGAAAGGGTGGTTATGCATGTACTGTGCACAGTGTCTTTTACATAGGCAGGGTAGAATATTCCTTCAGAGGGTTATTTGGTGTCTCTGACCAGTTGTGGGTGAGGTCTGTTTTTTCAGTGACTGGAATAGGAAGTGTTCAGGTTTCATTGGCGCATAATGCTCTGTTACAGCGGTCTCTGATGTCCAGTAAGTCCAAGTGGTACATACCGCGTGGTGTTGTGTGTTTAGCTGTTAAAAAGCGTAGTTGAGTTCCTACTGAAGGGCGTGTCAATTTGGACGCTCCTTCGGACCAGACAATACTCTTGCTCATGTGTGATGGGTTGCACCAGTGGATTATTTCAATGTTGGGTTGGAAACTGCCTTGTCTTCATGTTTTTGGCGACCTGGACATTTGTGATGGCTTTCTGTGGTGCGTTGCAAGGTGTGTGCATTCCATTTGTGACTGGGACAGGGACAACTAGTGTGGTGACAAGGTAAAGCAGTTCTTGCGGAAAGCCAGTGTTGGTGTTTGAGTAAATTCTGCTTTATTTAGCCAATTCTGGGCAATTTTTAAGAAGCTTGTAAAGCGTTGGGTTTTATTTGCGCTGTAGCGACCATTGAAACACTACCAGTGCTAACTTTGGCGGGTATATCTACCTATCAGGTGTATCTGAACTGAAGTTGTTTAACCAGAACGGTGTGACCATTAGTAAGGTGAAGTCTCAATCTGCCGCTGCTAAAGGGTGTCCGATATACCTAGATATACCTACAAGAAGGAGGACTGGTGTGAAAGGGGAAACCAAGGATCGCCTTGACTAGGGAAGGCATTTTGCTTGGATACCTTAGTGGGTTTGTAAGATTGGTTCACCATATGGGTGTATCTGCTGGATGTAGCCAAATGGCGACTATGCTGGTAGATAGTGGAGAAGTGGCACTGTGTATGCAGGTATTGCTTGTACCAGATAAGGTGTTATTCCTTTTGGAAGGGTTGTGGTTTATCTCTGTAGGACATAAGATTCCTGTCACAGGGTGTGTTTACCTGGATGTGGTGTTGGGATAGACTACAGTATCAGAGTGAGTAGTTAAAGACCTAGATGTGGTGGTGACCTAGAGGTATGTAATATTACAGAGAGTGTGCATGCTCTGTGAGGAGCGAGAAGAAGCTGAAGTAGTGGAGGATGTTGTTTCTTCTTGTATGGATGGGTCTGCTGAACTTTGGTTGTCTGAACTGAACTTGACTTGAACTGAACTCACTAGCATGATATAGAGGCGGAATTGGATGTCAACCTATGTGGGAAGCTGACGTGATCCTATTTGTTTGTTTGTATAAGGGTATTGCCGTGTGGTATAGGGTGATTCTGTGATTCTTGATTTCAGCGTTGAGTGATGTGTTTAGGTTCTGTCCTTTGTTCTGTTCTGAGAGGGGTTTTTTGCCTAGGAAGGGGGAGATGTAGCGTTGCTAGTTTATGACGTTCATTCATAACCAACCGTGTGGTGTAGTGTTAGTGGTATGTAGTACCCTGTTTATCTAGTGTTTATATAAGCGGCTCGTCCGCCCTCTCTGGGTCAGTGTAGTTGCTTAGTTGCTCCAGTAAAGCTCTCACTATTTCCCTGTCTCTCTGTGCCAGTCTGTACTCGGGTTAGCTGTTGCTATGTTCGCGGCCGGCCACATCGTTACACATGCGCCCCACATCCGATCCGATCCGATTTGTGGGCGGCTTACGGCCTGCGATCAGACTAGTGGTCCATTTCGCTACTCCCGTGATTCGGCATCTCCGACGATGCCCTTCTTTCACTGCCAGCCACTCCTAACCAAGCTGCTGGGTGCCGGTCACCAGGAGGGCGGCCGGCGTGTTTATGCCCTGATGTTGCCAGCTCCAGACGGCGGCCGGTGCCCCCAGAGGATGAGCGCCGGATGTGGCGCAAAGTGGCTATGGGGCCTAAACCACTACACCAACTGTGCCGGCGCCGCCCCACATCTTTCAGACACTGATGTTGAGAGAGAGAGCAGTTGTAGGGCAACAGATTTTAAAAATTCGCGCTACAAGAAAAAATTATGCTAAAACGGCTGTGATATTTGTGTATGATGTGGGTGTCTGTTTGAACATAGAGTAGGTGCGTGAGTGATGTAACCAATCTGTAGGTATTGCTCTCTGTCTGTTTCCTGTATTCCTAATAGAACACACCACAACTACAACCACTAACAAAGACCACATCTTCTGGGACAGTTGCGCTGGATTAATCCCATGTCACAGTATTCATCCATATACCTGTAAGAGCACCATGATTTTGCGTCAGAGCATGCTAAAACATATTTTTCAGCCAAGAAAATTCTTTTTTTCCACAAAATAACACTAAATCTCACATGGTCCACAGTGGTACAGTGTGTCCAGCCGTTGCATGTCGCTTGTGCTGAGACCTGTTCTCTGCCCAATCGAGTAGCCACCGTACATGGGGGTGATGGTTGGACGGTTATTCCGTGAGAATTCCTTCTCGCCATAGTGCATCACAGAGTTGTAGTCGTAGCCTGTGCCCAGATGAGTAACCTCATCCGACCCGTAGCTTTCGAAGTTGCTCTCCTTGCCGTCCTTGATATTTTGCCAATGAATTGTCACAAACTGATTTCGATCAGTTCTGGATTGCTCATGGAAGAATCCTTTAACTGAGTGTTGCACAAAATGCAATGCAAGGTTGTATGCAAATATTGCTCACCTACAGCATGCATCAGCTCATGTATGACAACACCTTTGTGCACACAGCCATAGTCAAGTGAAAGTGCCTGCCGCCCAAACCATTGGCGCCCTACGTACGACCAACAACCACGCTTGGTTAGACCACGCGTTATGTAAATATAGTCAGACTCCATTGTGCGACCAACAAATATAAAACACAAAAAAGTTGTAAAAAATAGGAGTTATCATGGTATCATGTGAGGGTTATTGAGTATTTAGCGTTTCATGTCAGAATTGAATGGTAACTCTGAAGTAAAAACAATACCGCAAGCATGTGTGTTGATGAAAATCGTATATTGCAGCTCCAATGACCTTTCGTTCTTCATAATTGAAATCACTGGAAATCAGATATGGGACTCTATGTCGAGGCCATAGTCCCATTTTGTTAGTGATTGCAGCTTTCCAGAGATGGTTTTTGGTTGGGTCGAAGAAGGCCCCCACATCAGCAAAGTTTGCACCACGACCTGCCTGCTATCAGTGCCTTCTATGTCACCTAAGTTTAGTGATCCATTTACATATAGTAGACAAAGATGAGACAACGATAGACTCTTCCAGAAGATCACAAGCATACTATACTTATCTATGCTGTTGTTCCAGAAATATTAATTCATACAAACCTTCAAACAAGTCATTGTCTGAAGAGAAGATGGGGTCCTTGTCGGGCTGAACACCTTCAGCCTCTCTAATCTCCGATTCATCCAGAGCACTTGGTCCTTTTGGTCGTCTGGTTGTGGACTGACAGCATGGCCCTGGTCTCACCATGCACCAGAAAGGGTCACAGGCGAGCACATTGGTGGAGAGAAAGAATGTGACGAAAAACAAGCACAGCATATCGTTTACGGCCGAGCACTTGGCCCAGAACGACTGACGGACTCACTTAACTGTAGTGATGTAAAATTATGGAATTTGAATTTCAATTCAATTACAATTAAATTATGGACCGAGTTTTTAATTTCAATTAAATTAAATTAAATTAATTGAAATAGTTTTCCATTATTTTCAATTACAATTATATTTTCAATTAAATTATGGAACCTCGGAAAATTTCAATTATGCAGTTTTTTTTCAATTTTTTTCAAAATTATTGTAATTTTGCTGTTAAAAGACAATGACAGTGACTCAGGACGTAGAAAAATATCCATGTAAAAGCTTAGAGGCACCTGGTTAGCCTGCTGTCCAACCAGGCGAGAAAATTTCAAATTGTTGCCTTTTAAAAACGCATAAAATGGCATTCTGGTGGGGGTAATTTACAGTTACATTGTAGTTCATTATTACTATATATGAGTGCATAATCTAAAGGCTTCCAGCATTTTTGAGCAACATCACTTCCTAGGTACCTTTGCCAAAAAGGGGTGTCAGTCAAACCACCATACATCCAAAAATCACTGTTTTGGCTTTTATGAACTACGAAATAAAAAGCAGATCATAAAATATTACAAAACATAGTGAGGTCAGTATAAAAGAGGTGACAAACCCTAAATAGGTTTTCATTTGAAGTCCTTAGCGCCTCTAATACTTACACATTTCCTTACGTTCCACCACAGGAAATAATTGAAAATATAATTGAAATTCCAGGTGAACTTCAATTAAATTACAATTAAATTATGGCCCAACTTTTGAATTTCAATTAAATTAAATTAATTGAATTGAAATTAAAAACGGGTCAATTATGCGAATTTCAATTACAATTAAATTAATTTTTTACATCACTATTTAACTGTGCCGTTTTCTTGTTTGCCGCAGGCTGTTAAACAAATGCCAGCCTAGTAACGTCTTTCCAACGTAAGATTAGGTAAAACCTTAAACTTCAGTGTGCAGTGAATGCAAGTAAGTAAGCAGTGTTTTGTATTGAAGCAGCGACGGATATTTTTCGAAAAAACAACTTCGGCCATACATGTAACAGGAGGGTCTGGGGGTCTGCCCCCACCTGACTTAGGCCAGACCCCCCGGATGGGGACCCCCCCCCCCCTGAGACGATTTTTGCGACCCTCCTCCGATTTTCTGGCAAGTAATTTTTGAACAACTTTTTGCGATTTTTTGCAATTTCAGACACAAAAATTGCCAAAATTGCCTGTAAAACAGCACTTTTTAGCTGTATTTCAGCCCAAATTAGCGATTTTTGACGATTTTTAGCCCAAAAATTGCGATTTTTTTCGATTTTTGAGCGCTTCTTAGTGCCCGACCCCCCCTCCCAAAATTTCGGCTCAGACCCCCCCCCGGGCCGGCGCCAGACCCCCAGTTAGTAAACCAAGTATGGTAACGAAGGTAGTCAAACTTTGACTTTGACTAGGTACCTGTCCGTTTGACTGCGATATCACAAAAGTATTAACTATGACTTTCACTTTGACTACCTGTCCGTTTGACTGCGATATCACAAAAGTATTAACTATGACTTTGACTTTGACTACCTGGCCGTTTGACTGCGATATCACAAAATCATTAACTATGACTTTGACTTTGACTACCTGGCCGTTTGACTGCGATATCACGAAAGTATTAACTATGACTTTCACTTTGACCACCTGTCCGTTTGACTGCGATATCACAAAGGGGGTATTAACTATGAAATTTACTTTGACTACCTGTCCGTTTGACTGCGATATCACAAAAGTATTAACTATGACTTTGACTTTGACTACCTGTCCGTTTGACTGCGATATCACAAAAGTATTAACTATGACTTTGACTTTGACTACCTGTCCGTTTGACTGCGATATCACAAAAGTATTAACTATGACTTTGACTTTGACTACCTGTCCGTTTGACTGCGATATCACAAAAGTATTAACTATGACTTTGACTTTGACTACCTGGCCGTTTGACTGCGATATCACAAAATCATTAACTATGACTTTGACTTTGACTACCTGGCCGTTTGACTGCGATATCACAGAATCATTAACTATGACTTTGACTTTGACTACCTGGCCGTTTGACTGCGATATCACGAAAGTATTAACTATGACTTTGACTTTGACCACCTGTCCGTTTGACTGCGATATCACAAAGGGGTATTAACTATGACTTTAACTTTGACTACCTGTCCGTTTGACTGCGATATCAAGCAGAGAAGGAGCATTTGGGGCAAACAGATGCTATTAGAGAGTCAGGATTGTTCAGTCGGGCCATCATTTCCTTCCGAAACGAGGCTGACGTCTTTTCACCAAAGGCAGACTTCTGGAAGCAGTCAGTATGGCAGTAGTCCGCATAGCAGAAAGAGCACCAAACGAAAGATCGATCAGCCGTAGTGAGACAAACACGACAAACACTGTTCTTTTTCTGCATTTCACTCAGGGTGAAAGGGCGAAAGGGTGAATGGCTGACGCATTAGACCAGGCGTGCCGCTTCCTAATTTTAGCAGTGATCCCTGAGGCCTACTTAGGATTAAACTTACACTGAAGCAAACAAGTATATAACTGCAGTTTGCTTGGTGGTCAAATCATACCGATGGTCATAACCTCGTGGACCAATGATCACTGCTGAACTAATAAATCTTCCGCGTATCAGTTGTGTGTCAAGAACAGGCTACTCATTCCAGCTTGGGTCGATGTCCTCAACTGTTTTGTCCGAAATTCTGGCACCTCTTCACCAACAGCGAACAACCGAGTCCCTCTGGCAACAAACTGAATGAATCTCATTTCTGAATCATCCAACCAACTTCAGACCATGTGTTGTAATGATTACTAGCCAAAGTCAAAGTCATAGTTAATTCTTTTGTGATATCGCAGTCAAACGGACACATAGTCAAAATCAAAGTCATAGTTGATACTTTTGTCATATCGCAGTCAAACGGACAGGTAGTCAAAGTCAAAGTCATAGTTAATACTTTTGTGATATCGCAGTCAAATGGACAGGTAGTCAAAGTTAAAGTCATAGTTAATACCCCTTTGTGATATCGCAGTCAAACGGACAGGTGGTCAAAGTGAAAGTCATAGTTAATACTTTCGTGATATCGCAGTCAAACGGCCAGGTAGTCAAAGTCAAAGTCATAGTTAATGATTTTGTGATATCGCAGTCAAACGGCCAGGTAGTCAAAGTCAAAGTCATAGTTAATACTTTTGTGATATCGCAGTCAAACGGACAGGTAGTCAAAGTGAAAGTCATAGTTAATACTTTTGTGATATCGCAGTCAAACGGACAGGTACCTAGTCAAAGTCAAAGTTTGACTACCTTCGTTACCATACTTGGTTTACTAACTGGGGGTCTGGCGCCGGCCGGGGGGGGGGGTCTGAGCCGAAATTTTGGGAGGGGGGTCGGGCACTAAAAAGCGCTCAAAAATCGAAAAAAATCGCAATTTTTGGGCTAAAAATCGTCAAAAATCGCTAATTTGGGCTGAAATACAGCTAAAAAGTGCTGTTTTACAGGCAATTTTGGCAATTTTTGTGTCTGAAATTGCAAAAAATCGCAAAAATTTGTTCAAAAATTACTTGCCAGAAAATCGGAGGGGGGTCGGAAAAATCGTCTCGGGGGGGGGGTCCCCATCTGGGGGGTCTGGCCTAAGTCGGGTGGGGGCCGCGTCGTTGGCTCAGTGGGTAGCTTGCTGCCTCTGAGTCACGGCGGCCCCTGCATCCCTAGCGGTTGTAGTGGTTCATCCTCTCGGCGCGGCAAGTTTCTTGCTGCAAAGAGTTGGTCGTCGGCATAAAGCTCCACCCAGGCCACCAAAAGCTGGTTACAGCGAGTAGGTAAAATGGGAACCAACTGGATCTGCCACAGCACCAAAGCCGCTCCTACAGCATGCCAACTTGGAGAAAGAACAATGACGTCAGGAGCTGTCTGAGAGACCAGCAATAAGGCTGATGCCGGTTTGCATATGGCCGGGACGGCCGTTGGGATCTGGCAGCACCATGACGTCAACACGCCAGGGACTTTCTTAGTAACTGGCGTCCAACAGCATGGCTAGAGTGGCTGGAATCGGATCGAAAGTCGGGTGGGGGGCAGACCCCCAGACCCCCCTGTTACATGTATGGCCGAAGTTGTTTTTTCGAAAAATATCCGTCCCTGCTTCAATACAAAACACTGCTTACTTACTTGCATTCACTGCACACTGAAGTTTAAGGTTTTACCTAATCTTACGTTGGAAAGACGTTACTAGGCTGGCATTTGTTTAACAGCCTGCGGCAAACAAGAAAACGGCACAGTTAAAGTGAGTCCGTCAGTCGTTCTGGGCCAAGTGCTCGGCCGTAAACGATATGCTGTGCTTGTTTTTCGTCACATTCTTTCTCTCCACCAATGTGCTCGCCTGTGACCCTTTCTGGTGCATGGTGAGACTAGGGCCATGCTGTCAGTCCACAACCAGACGACCAAAAGGACCAAGTGCTCTGGATGAATCGGAGATTAGAGAGGCTGAAGGTGTTCAGCCCGACAAGGACCCCATCTTCTCTTCAGACAATGACTTGTTTGAAGGTTTGTATGAATTAATATTTCTGGAACAACAGCATAGATAAGTATAGTATGCTTGTGATCTTCTGGAAGAGTCTATCGTTGTCTCATCTTTGTCTACTATATGTAAATGGATCACTAAACTTAGGTGACATAGAAGGCACTGATAGCAGGCAGGTCGTGGTGCAAACTTTGCTGATGTGGGGGCCTTCTTCGACCCAACCAAAAACCATCTCTGGAAAGCTGCAATCACTAACAAAATGGGACTATGGCCTCGACATAGAGTCCCATATCTGATTTCCAGTGATTTCAATTATGAAGAATGAAAGGTCATTGGAGCTGCAATATACGATTTTCATCAACACACATGCTTGCGGTATTGTTTTTACCATACATGTAGTTGGGGGGAATGGGGGGGTATTTCCCCCCCCAGGCCCGATTTTCGGAGAAAATTCCCCCCCCAGCCGGATTCTGGGGGGGAATTTTTTGAAACCCTATTTTGGGTTTGTAAACCTGCAAACAGGGTTCCAGAAGCCCTGATTAGGGTTTCAGAAACCCAACTTGGGTTCCAGAGCCCTAGTTTGGGTTTCAAAAACCCTAAATAGGGTTCCGGAACCCTGTTTTGGGTTTCAAAAAACCTAAATAGGGTTCCGAAACCCTGTTTTGGGTTACTGAAACCCTAAATAGGGTTCCGGAACCCTAATTTGGATTACTGAAACCCTAATTTCGGTTACTGAAACCCTAAATAGGGTTCTGGAACCCTAATTTGGGCTACTGAAACCCTAAATAGGGTTCCAGACCCCTAATTTGGGTTTCTGGAGGGCCAAAATAGGGTTCCGGAACCCTAGTTTGGGTTACTGAAACCCTAAATAGGGTTCTGGAACCCTAATTTGGGTTTCATGAGGCCCAAAATAGGGTTCCAGACCCCTAATTTGGGTTTCTGGAGGGCCAAAATAGGGTTCCGGAACCCTAGTTTGGGTTACTGAAACCCTAAATAGGGTTCTGGAACCCTAATTTGGGTTTCATGAGGCCCAAAATAGGGTTCCGGAACCCTAATTTGGGTTTAAAAATGTCTAAAGAAGGTTCCAGAAATGCATTTTAACCGCATTATGTCGAATAAAATGGCTTTTTTTGCACGTTTTAAACCAAAATTTGCTTTTTTTGCACATTTTAAATAAAAAATAAGTTTTTTTCCACGTTTTAAAGCAAAAATAGGGTTTTAAACGGTATTTTTGCACTTCAGACAGGATTTTTACCCCTTTTTTGGTCCTCAAAACCCTGTTTTGAGCCCAAAAAAAGGTCGCTGAAACCCACTTTTGGACACCAAAAAAAGGTCGCTGAAACCCCCTTTGGGCATAGCCCTGAAACCCTATTTTGGATCAGAAAAATTCCCCCCCCCCCAGCCGAAAACCCAGCTACATGTATGGTTTTTACTTCAGAGTTACCATTCAATTCTGGCATGAAACGCTAAATACTCAATAACCCTCACATGATACCATGATAAATCCCTATTTTTTACGACTTTTTTGTGTTTTATATTTGTTGGTCGCACAATGGAGTCTGACTATATTTACATAACGCGTGGTCTAACCAAGCGTGGTTGTTGGTCGTACGTAGGGCGCCAATGGTTTGGGCGGCAGGCACTTTCACTTGACTATGGCTGTGTGCACAAAGGTGTTGTCATACATGAGCTGATGCATGCTGTAGGTGAGCAATATTTGCATACAACCTTGCATTGCATTTTGTGCAACACTCAGTTAAAGGATTCTTCCATGAGCAATCCAGAACTGATCGAAATCAGTTTGTGACAATTCATTGGCAAAATATCAAGGACGGCAAGGAGAGCAACTTCGAAAGCTATGGGTCGGATGAGGTTACTCATCTGGGCACAGGCTACGACTACAACTCTGTGATGCACTATGGCGAGAAGGAATTCTCACGGAATAACCGTCCAACCATCACCCCCACGTACGGTGGCTACTCGATTGGGCAGAGAACAGGTCTCAGCACAAGCGACATGCAACGGCTGGACACACTGTACCACTGTGGACCATGTGAGATTTAGTATTATTTTGTGGAAAAAAGAATTTTCATACTTGTTTGGTTCAGTGTAAGTTTAACCCTAAGTAGGCCTCAGGGATCACCGCTAAAATTAGGAAGCGGCACGCCTGGTCTAATGCGTCAGCCATTCACCCTTTCGCCCTTTCACCCTGAGTGAAATGCAGAAAAAGAACAGTGTTTGTCGTGTTTGTCTCACTACGGCTGATCGATCTTTCGTTTGGTGCTCTTTCTGCTATGCGGACTACTGCCATACTGACTGCTTCCAGAACTCTGCCTTTGGTGAAAAGACGTCAGCCTCGTTTCGGAAGGAAATGATGGCCCGACTGAACAATCCTGACTCTCTAATAGCATCTGTTTGCCCCAAATGCTCCTTCTCTGCTCAGTTGCGTTGGCTGAAACAGGACGTGATGCTACACCGGAACAAGGCAACAATGACTGTGTCACCTGCGGTGCAGGAAAGTCTGCCACAAGCCTGTCCTCTTGACGAGAAGACAGAGGAGATGACTGCTCAATTGGCCAAGATAAATGACCACTTGACCTCTCTGACTAAGTCTGTAAACAGCAAAAAAGACAATTCGGACGCCTATCATGGGAAACATCAAATGAAACTGAGAAATTGTTTGCAAAACTGAAAATAAAAAACAAAATATGCATATAACTCGTGTTAAACAGCGGCAACCAGGACCAGGTTTGTGTGCTATGTGCAAGATCGACAGTACAATACGTGTGCCAAAAATCTCCGAATTCGATTCAAAACTGACCGAATTGTGTTGTTTACAGTGTGCAATCCATTATAAGGAAGATTTTTTTGATTTTTAACTTTCAAGGTCCAAAAATTCGATTTGGGCCTTTTTTCTCGATTGTTTTCTTTAATCAAAACCAAAAACATAGCGCTACATTTCCACGAAATAAAACAGTTAGAGACGCGACTGTGGGGGTCAAATGGGTCCCGGAAGGGGTTCGAAAAAATTTGTTTCTCTGCAATGCAGTCGAGTAGGCAATCATTTGAAAGAGAATAATTTTCTGATTCTAAATATGCAATTCGCAAGTTCCTACGATCATTTGGTCCCGAGTTATAACTCGAAATCTGAGAGAGGGTCGAAAAAGTGACCCTCTCAAAAATGGCCGCGAAGGTGATAAAATGTCTTTTTAGGTCAAATTATACCAAAATACAAAATTTTAACCAAATACCGAAACAAAAAGTTGAGATTTGTCCGGGAAGAGTCAACCCTTATATAAACCAGCTCTTAATATATGCGTGCATACAATTTTTATTCTCACTCCGCTATTTCATCTCCATATTATCATTTGCGCCTGCTCGAACGTGGTTGACCGACAGAGCCCAATTATTCAAATTAGGTGGCAATATCTTCAAGCGGAACAGCGCTGACAACGCCTTCCTGAAATTGATTGCTTTTCTTATATTGATTTTTACAGATGAATGAAATTTTTCTCAAAGGGGAACCTAAAAAAATCACATTTTTGAAACTGACTCCGACTGTAAAGAGTTCTGCAGAAATTGCAATAAATATTTTAAATAGGATTTTAGAAACAAAGGCAGCTTTTTCAACCAAAGCACTTTTCTTGTAGAAATCTAAACGTTGCTGCAATTGAAAGTAATCATTACCTCACTTCAGGCTGTCGTTTCAGCAAAATCAGCACGTTGAAGAGCGGGTCCAAATTTGAAATCACAAAGAACACCGTAGAAACGTCATTCAGCTTGAACGATATCAACAGAAACCCGCCCAACTGAATAGGCAAATTGAACACAAGCAATGTGCACAGTGCACTCAGTGCCAAGCTTTTGGTCAATTTTCGCTGAATTTTCCGCTGACTGTCCTGCTGCTCACCTGAAGTGCAGTGTGCGCCCTTGCGATAGAGCCAAACAACAAACGCATACACAGCGACCGCTGTCAACTGAACCCAGAGAGTGAAATCCACGTAACAGCTGCCCAAAATGGGTGGATTTGTTTCATCACAGCGGCCGGACGACATCGCAGACTCGTTTCAAGCCCCTCCGCTAGCATAAGTGCAGCTACATGTGGGGAGAGCACACTAGTGTTGTTAAGACTATAGTCAAAGTCAAAGTCATAGTTAATACTTTTTGTGATATCGCAGTCAAACAGACAGGTAGTCAAAGTCAAAGTTTGACTACCTTGGTTACCATAAATACGTAGTCAAACGAAGACCAGGTAGTCAAACCGTTTGACTATGACTACATTTTCTTGTAAGCAGCGGCTTTTCAAGCATATTTTCCACATTCTTACGGTTCGCAACTAAATATTTTATAAATTCGTATCATTTTAGCTCTTTAAAAGACAAACAACCCTTTCCTCTAAAACTGTGAACTGATAACAGGTGTCAGAATACATGTAACAGGGGGTCTGCCCCCACCCGAGTTAGGCCAGACCCCTCGGATGGGGACCCCCTCCCGAGACGATTTTCCCGAGCCCCCTCCGATTTTGCTGGCAGATAATTTTTTAAGCAAATTTTAGCGATTGTTTACGATTTCAGACACTAAAAATGGTAAAATCACCAGCAAAACAGGATTTTTTAGCTGTATCTCAGCCCAAATTAGCGATTTTTGACGATTTTTAGCCAAACATCCCCCCGCCGGCACCAGACCCCCCAACCCCCATCCCCCCTTCGGCGGGTGACCTGTTACATGTATGGGTTGTCAGTCAGCAAATCTCTGCTTGATGCAAGTCAAATTAAACAGTTTGGTCAGGGTGAAAATTATGACATACAGTACAATACCTCTCTTATGGAGCAAAGAAGAACAAGAGAAAAATAAAAAACTACTTTGATTTTACACCAAACTAAACCGGGATTTGCCTATTTTTGCGTCTGTCTTTCCGAAAGATGCTTTTTACATTGAAATTTTTGAAAATTAAACAATTCTGGGCTAATTTGTAGCAGTTAACTATACTGTTTAGTTCAAAGTAAACACTTTGTGCACTCCGTCAAAGTCATTTTTGACTGACACTTGGTGACTGAAGCTTATAAATCGCTGAAAACGTTAATTTTGCCATGTCTCAAAAAGTAGTCAAAGTAGTCAAACCGGTGGCCATGGTAGTCAAACGGTTTGACTACAATATAGTCAAATTTGACTACCTTGGTATTGTACTCAAACGAGTGGTAGTCATAGTCATAGTCAAACGGACATTTTGGTATTGTAACAACACTAGAGCACACCCAGAACAAAAGACACAGAGGCGGTCACACACACAGTCCACAAAGCGTAACCTCTCTTTTGTTTGTAATAAGCCACTGGCGAACCTACAGCGAAGACTCGGTCCAGTGATACCACCAGCTCCATCAGAGCTACCATTGGCCAGGAAAAGGTAAAGAGCATGGTGTGAGGTAGGAACAGACACCTGTTCAGAGAGATGCCATCGGCTAGACGCTCGGTGGCTGCCAAAGCCAGGAAGTACACAGCTAAATACACTGGACATCTCTGCTCATTCTGATACAGCTATGTACCGTATAGTGCTGCTTATAGTACCCGGGTACTATATATGGCACTTAGGGTTTTGTGAAAATAATATTGAATCCATTTATACATGTAGTACCCGGGTACTATATATGGCACCTATGAAATCTGCTCTATAAGAAACTAACAATGGTATGTGAAGTTATTTGCTCAAATTACCGATTTGATGTAAAAAATAGGTTATGTGCATGCATCAGAACCTCGTATGATTGGATTATCTACTGTTTTTCTTCATACAAACAAGATTCACTACTAAAAATACTGTGTTTTTCGCACATTTTGTATTTATAACAGCTCATTTCAGAATATAAATCTGTCTCCATTTATAGTACCCGGGGTACTATAAATAGGGGGGTACTATTGTCTTGTCCCTACACAACGTCAC
>JASANB010006604.1:0-22791 GCA_030248155.1 Sabatieria punctata
TGCTATTTCCTGTTGGGTGGTGAGGTGAAAACTCTTCAAGAGAAAGCTCAGCGCGCGCCAAATTTAAACGTATAAACGAATTATTTGGTACGAATAAACTGTCAATAATACTTTTTTGCGGGCTTTCGATATATTTTTGCATTCGAGTTTGCATCCCTAGGTATATCCAATCCACAAACGTGCTTATACTTGCGCGTATATATACTGCCAAATCGGCCGCGTGACGAAGGTTCCTAAAAAAACTTGACTCCAAACCTTAAGCACAAAACCGAGCTAAAACTTGGGATTGTCGGCAAGTGGGGACGCAGAAATTTTATGTAGTATCATCAAACGCACGCACTCGCAGCGGTGGTGGACTACGAAAAAGACAATACTAGTAGCGATAAAAGTGTGCATGCATTCAATTTGAGCAGCTATTCAGAGAAACAGCTAAATCAAGAAATTTAGCTGCACAGATGTTCCATGATAATATTGCCCAGTAATAAAGAATGCAGTCACAATCAACTTTGATCAAAGTTCATTAAAATTTATTTTATAAATTGTACTTCCCTTCTTTACGAGTTCAGTAGAAAGGGTTCGAAGCTACAGAGATACAACAACGCTAGGCAAACGGAGCACAAGAATCAAGAGACCCTTAGGTGTTGTAGTCCTTCGATAAGCACTGCATGGGTGACCGGCTAATAATGTACTGTACGCAACGACACAAATCAGCAGAGGAACTCCCATAACAAACAATAAAACTTAACCGAGCTAAACAGGAGCCTAGCCATTTGCGCGACGGCATGAAACGAGCCTAAGCAAAACAATTAGGACATAATACTGTAACGACAACCAAACCAATCAACTTTCTCAACGCAAAACAATTCTGACAAAAACAGCAATAAATTAACAATGTTACGGTCGTTTCTGAAACCTCGAAATTGTTTACAACATAATCTTTACAAATCTAATAATCTAGATCGGTGTCGATAAATATCTAATTAAAGCTGCTTTCAGCCGAAGGGCTATTACTATGTTCAAATATCCAATGGTGTATCGATTATACAGTACAAAAAACTGCGACAATATACAAGGTACTGTATACCAAAATCAAGTTCCATTTAGTAGTACCATAAACAATCTATATATAGCTTTCTTCTATGCAATACATCCAGAACGGAGATTTTCTAGTCAAGTCTATATATACATACTGAGGCACTTACAAACCATATCTAAACAACCGATGTATTGCATAGGAGTTCTAAAAAATGCCCGATTACTGCTCTGGCTGCTGCTGTTGCTGTTGCTGCATGTGCCACCCTTGAGGGTGTGGCCGTTGTGAAGAACTGTCCCCCTGGACTGAACTGGGCCTTTGGTTTCGGAGGAGGAGCAGGACCACTCGCTCTGACCGTTTGAGTGAAGGTTTGTTGACTCTGCTGTTGTTGCACGTACTGCGTTGCGCCGGTCATCTGTTGTTGTGTTTCTGGAACTTGCACTGGGTCTATAAAACTCATGTATGCATGCAACTAGTATCCAGTCTCAGAGTGTATCCAACTCACGAGTAGCAACTGGTTGATGCTGCGGAGGCCAGCTCTGTTGGACCCTGCCCACCTGAGCAACATGTGCAACAGGCCTGATGATGTCTTGAAATGGAGCTTGACCAGGTGACAGAGGTGTTGGCGATTCAGGTCTTGGAGGGCGAGGCACTCCTGCTTGTCCAGCCGCTGGTGGTGCATATTCAAGTGAAGTATCAATTGTGAGCTCCTGTTGTACTGGCCAGTACTGCTGTACAGTTTCTCTGGTGTTTGGAGGCGGCCAAGACCCGCTGAGGTGCTGGCTGCTGCATCTGCTGATAGTATTCTTGACTCTGTGTCACTTGAGAAACCACGTGTACAGGCTGAGCTGGTGGAGGCCAGACTTTCTGCAATCCTACATTCAGTCCAGGGGCTCCTGGCTCACTAGCAATCATTTCTTCTTGCACAGGAACGCCTGGGTACTGCAGCTGAGCAATTCTTGTCCATGGAGCGCTACTTCTTGCTGGGGCCACGTCCCTCTGTTGAATCCATGAGTTGTTGCCTGCAAGTCTGATCTTGCCTGGAGAGACGGCTCGGTGTTGAAGGTGCTCAGAAACTGGTGGCCATCTGGCTCGCAATCGACCAGGTCGGTAGACTGGTCTGCCCATAGATGCCAAGTACTGAACCTGTTCGTGCTCAGGCTGCCATTCAGTGGGATGTACAGTTGGAGGCAGTTGGGCTGGCTGTTCAGCTGGCACATGCTGAGGATGCCACTCAGGTTTGTGATAGGCTGTGCCTGCAGGAACATTGCCCATTGGTACTTGTTCTGGAAGTGGCGTCTCTTGCACAACAGGTGGTTTGGCTGGCTTGTGCAGCTCAGCTGGCTCTTGCTGTGGTATTTGGAGTGGAGTTGCTGCATGATGAACAGGTACATGCACATCCACTTGTGATTTAGGTGTCGCTCCTGTCTGAACCTTTACTTGGGCTTGGTCAGTGAGCACTGGACTGATGGGAGCAGGCTTTTGCGGAGGTTGCTGAGCACCAGCAAATGCTGCAGGTACTAGCGGAGCAGGCTGCTGCGGTTGTTGTTGTCCTGCAAACGCTGCAGGAACTTGAGGACCGCTTTGGATTGGAACTTGAGTAATAATTTGCTGCTGGTGTAGTTGTTGTTGTTGTTGTTGTTGTTGCCCTACAAAGGCTGCAGGCACTTTCTGTTGTTGGGGAATAGGAGCTGCAGTTATCTGCTGTGGTTGCGTTTGTGGTGCACCACCAAAGGCTGCAGGTAGTTTGGGGCTGGGTTGTTGAGCCGGTGGATGCTGTGCCACAGGTTGAGCAGGAGCTCCAAATGCCGCTGGCAGCTTCGGACTTGGTTGCTGAGGTGGAGCAGCAAAAGCTGCAGGCAATTTTGGGCTTGCCTGTGCTGGAGGAGCAGCTGCTTTTGGTGGACTTGGCTGTCTTGGCACTGCAGCTGGCTGCACTGCTGGAGTTGGCACAGCTGGTTGCACCACTGGGGCTTGTGCAGCTGATTGCATGGCTGGAGCTGGTGCAGCTTGTGGAGTAGGCTTTTGAGGCACTGCTTGTTGCTCTGGTACCTTGGGTTGCACCACTCCACCAAATGCAGCAGGAAGCTTAGGACTAGGTGGCTGCTGCGCAGGTTCAGCTGCAAATGCAGCTGGTATCTTGGGGCTTGCCTGTGCCGCTGGTACTGGTGGACTAGGCTGTTGTGCCGAAGCTGCAAATGCAGCTGGGATTTTCGGACTTGCCGGTTGTGCTGGCGCTGCAGGACCTGGTTGTTGGGGTTTGGCTGGCTCGGCTGCAAATGCTGCCGGAATTTTAGGACTAGCTTGCTGAGCAGGAGCAACTGCGCTGGGTTGTTCTGGTTTTGCAGGTTCACCGGCAAATGCTGCCGGGATTTTTGGACTAGCAAGCTGAGCAGGAGCAGCAGATGGTTGTGGTTGAGCTGCAAACGCAGCAGGAATTTTCGGACTGGTTGGCTGTGCTGGTGCAGCAGCAGGAGGACTTGGTTGAGGAGCCGGAGCAGCAAAAGCTGCTGGAATTTTCGGACTTGGTGGTTGTGCTGGAGCAGCAGCAGGTTGTTGAGGAGCTACTGGTTCAGCTGCAAATGCTGCAGGGATTTTGGGGCTTGCTGGTTGTGGTGGAGCTTTCTCTTCTGCTTTTGCAGGTTCAGGCTGTTTTTCAGGAAGTTTTTCTGCAGGTTGTGGCTTCGCGGCTGGTGGAGCTTCTGCTAGTTTAGCTTCCTCAGTCTTCTTTGGTTCTGCAGGAGCAGCTGGCTTAGGTGATTCTGCTGGCTGTTCTGGTTCTGAGCCGCCAAACAAAGCTGCCGGAAGTTTTGGCTTCTGAACATGCGCTGCATCTTGAATAACTTCTTTGGTCTTTTCAACGACTTGCTTTGTTTGTTGGACTACTGTTTCTTTGGTCTCTGTAACGGTCTGCTGAGTTTGCTGCACTATTTGCTGTGTTTTGTCCTTGATTTGTTCTACTGCAGTTGGAGCAGCCGTCGTGGCAGCAACTTCAGAAGCGCCCTGCAACCCTGCAGGAATGGAATGCTGCTTGTCATGTGTCACCTCTGGGCCCTCTGTCTTGGCTGCTACAGCAGCAGCTATATCCAGGCCTTCCTTGAAGGCAGCATCAATCAAACTATCAGTTTGTTCTTCTGTTTTGGTCACTTCAGTTTTCACATCAGCTATGATCTCTCCTTTCTTCTCTTTAGCAGCTTGTGAAAGAAACTTAATGCCACCTTTTCCAGACTTTTGCACTTTGACCGGAGGAGCCTCATCTTCTTCTTCCTCTTCTTCTTCTGATAATGGATTGGGCTTTTTACCAGGAGCCGCGGTTGCCGCTTCGGCAGGCTTGGCAGGGGTTTCTGTAGCTGTAGGTTTCACTGGTTCAGCTGGTGGTGGATTCGCGACTTCCGCTGGCTTTGGCTTTTCACTTTCAGGCTTTGCTTGATCAGCAGGTTTGGCTGGCTCTTTAGACGGTTCTTCTACAGGTTTTGGCTTATCAGTTTCCTTCGGCTTGTCTTCTGCAGGCTTTGATTGTTCTGTTTTAGATTTCTCGGGCTTCGCGTCAGTCTGGGCAGGTGGAGTTGTTTTAGGAGCTTCAGCAGGTTTGGCTTCCGCCGGCTTATCGGCCGGTTTGGCGGTTTCAACTTTGGCAGGGGCGTTAGCTTTCTTCTCATCGGTCTTGGGCGCTTTTTTCGCCGCTTCTTCTTGTTCTTTCTGGGCCTTTGCTTTATCTGCTCTTGCAAATGGCGTAGCAATGGCGCCCGGCAACTGGGCGCCCTGTTTCTTGGTCGGAGAGCCGGCTTTTTGTGCTGCTGAAACCAATAGATTTGCCGGATTTAAGCACGCGCCTGTCTACACTAGGGTTTGTTTATATGACTGGCAAAATGGACGTAAACTAAACTGGCTCAATTAGGATATAATCGTGTGCAGGAATAAAGTTTCAAAGTTTCAAAGGATATTTTAAGCAGAACTACAAAATACTAATAAAAGTGAAATGACTACTTGGTTTTTGGTTGATCACTTGCGGCTCGTCAGCAACCTTAACCGTTTCCTTCTGCTGACTTTGTATCGTATCTGCTTTGGCATGGGCCAGACTGTCGGGCTCTGATTGGATGGCTTCCAGTTTCTCTGCGCTATGTTCCTGCACGGCCACCTGCTGAGGTTCGACACTCTGTTTGGCCTCCGACATTTTCTGCTGTTTCAACGCGCTAGGCGGCGACTTTGACTTGGATTTGGGAGGAGTCTTGCGCTTCAGTGGTCGGTTCTCTTTTTCTGTCGACTCCAATACAACGGTTGCGTTCTCTTCTTTGCGACTAAATTGAACGGTCACCTCACAAGTTGCCACCGGTAATTGATCGGCTTTCGTTGCCATGCCTGAAACAAACACAACTGTTACTTGGGCTCTTGAGTCACAGCCATGTTAATAAACCTTGTATGCTAATTTTTGTTACCGTAGAACAAAAGTGAATAAGTTCTCACCTCTCAGAGAGGTAATAGGGCTTTGAAAGTTAAAAGCGAGAGCGTGAGGAAGGAGGTACCTTGAAGATAGTCCGAGTAGAAGAACACAAAAGAGAATGGAGGTTAGGAGTGGAGCGAGGCCAAGTAATTCTAGTCTAGGAAGAGCGAGTTAGCGGCACCCAACAAAACTGGTGTAAAGCCCAAGTGGAAGTCACTCTAAACTGTGCAAAAACATAGGCATACACTTGAGGGCCGGTCTGAGGGTACGCACCAGAGCACCTGAAGATAAACAGCCAATCTACTGCGCAGTTAGTACTTCCACTTTCTCACCTGTAGATTAGACTGGCCGGCCGTGCTCGTTCGATAGGAAGTGCTCCAATGCAGAGCCCAACTGAACGCAACCTCACGGAGGCTGCCAGTAAGCAGCAGCGCAACTGTTGTACAATGTGTATTGGTGGGGCGCGGCTCTCCAGACGTTAGATGCGTTCATTTTTAAGACGCCCCGCTAATGCTACTGTTGCGTAGCCGATTTAGCCCCCCAGCTTGCTGAGGGCCACGCTTTTTTTACAACAAATAAACGACATAAAACGCGCGCGCCGGCTCACGTAACACCTTTTATGGGTTTTGTTTACACACCGAAACATCTGGGACACACAACACGAAGACACCCGTCTGGACAGTGCTGCTCAAAAACGTTTGGACCGAACCGGATCAAGACCGAACACTGTAACTTCAAGAGATTACCAATCTTGATCTGGCTCAGAACAAACACAAAATAAATAATAATTGAATAAAAATAGCTAAAATTTCCCATTCTGCGTCTTCATTTGTACATTGACAGGCACTTGAATGCCCATGCGCGCTAACTCTTCCTGTTGTCTTGCTAGTTGCTGTTGAAAGAACATCAGCTTTTCATACTGTTCTCTG
The DNA here is from genome assembly GCA_030248155.1 of Sabatieria punctata. Lineage (NCBI taxonomy): Eukaryota > Metazoa > Nematoda > Chromadorea > Araeolaimida > Comesomatidae > Sabatieria > Sabatieria punctata. The sequence continues at coordinate 6,404 of JASANB010006604.1, forward strand.
TCCAGCTCGTTCTGGTTCTCCACTGTCTGATTTTGTCTCGTTTCCGCAGGTCGCAGCCAGTTGGCCTGTTCCATAGCTGGTTGTAGTTTGGCTTTTTTCTCCCAATAAAGCATCGGAGGCTTCGTGCCTTCCTGCTCCTCCTCTACAGGGGGTGGCGGCGGTGGAGGTGGAGGTGGAGGACTGGGCGATGAAGGAACGGCACCACCGTTTGGTATTTGCGGCACGGTTTCTGCTGTAGTTTCTGTTGTTTCCCAGTGTTCAAATTTGATAGTACTGCCAGAGTCACTCTGTGTCAATTCGGGCAACGATTCCTTAACCGAAGATGGTGTCGAAGTGGGCAAGCTGAATTCGTCAAGCGACGGCGTTTTCAGCTCTCGCTTGCTCTTTTCCAGCTGTTTTTTGACGATTTCCACGTCTGGCAGTGAATCCGAATCGGAATGGTCCGCCACTGGGCGCGCTTTGGACAATTTTACGTGGCTTGGAGTGCCCTGCTCCTCGCTCCGTACGACCGGGTGCGCGGGTTCTACTTCCTCGACCGCTCGCATATCGACCGCAGCAAATATGTTAGGAGTGCTTTGCGATACTGAAGGGTCCTCATAAGACAATCTTACTACCTCCATCTTTTCAGCTGGAGTTAAATCAGCATAGGGATCATTATCTGGCGACTCTGCCACATCCTCCACCTGCGATTCCGTTCTACTTTTAGTTCGCTTTGGCGCTTCCGGCGAAGCCTTGCGTTCCGGAGAAATTTCTGCCTTCGTTACCAACGCACTAGCAAGCTGAGGTGAGGGACTTTCACGAGACTCCAGAATAGAATCGAGGGGCTTGAGCGGTTTCAGTTCAGTATCTACTAATTGTGTAGCCAAGCTATGCGATCGGTGAGCTACAGTAACTTCTGGGTTTTCAGGAGATTCAGTGGGGAATTCGGCAACGCTTTGACTACGGTAGAGTGGGTGGTATCGAGCCCGTCTTTCTGAACCGTAGACGTGAGCCGGCAATTCTTGGTACTCCGATTTTTTCTTCTGAACTTCGCCTCTTTGTAGCTCAAGTGTGACCAGATATGGCGAGGCGTAGCTGAGAATCGTTAAGGCGTCTTCGAACACCATTTTGTCGAAACTGACTGTGACGTTTACTAGCCGATCCCCTAAAAATGTCGAACTTGTTTGCTACTGTACGTGTGCTTGTGGTCGCGAAAGATTACCGACTTTCACTTTTCCCGATTCCAGTGCCGGTCCTCTGGCACTGAGTTCCTTGACAAAAATGCCGTCCCTCATATTTCCGTGAATAGTAAAGCCGAGTCCGGTGAAGTCCTGGCTCTTCAGCGGCACAATGACCAGTTCTTGTATCTGCAAAACAAACTGGTACGCGGTTTCGCCCTGAATCCCTTTCTCACCGAGCCGAGAGATTCGCTGGACTGGGCCAGATCGGAGCTGGCGCTCGATTTCTTTGCCCTCAATTTGTCAAAGATCTGTGCGGCGGTGGTTTTGCGCTTTTTACTGTTTGCTTGCACCAAGTTGGCCTGCAAATCGATTGTGCCAAATGGCTCTTACGACATTTTCTCTCTCACACTCACGTGGCCATCGCCCGAATCGGCCCTGGTAGTCCGACCTTGCTCGTTGCCATCTGAAACGACAAGCACCGGCCTTGCACTCTAATCGAATCCAATGATCTAACTCTTAGGCCAGTTTGTGCAGCCGTTTACGACCTGCGTATTGCTCGCACTAAATAGTCACGGCCAAACCCACGCTTCTTGCTCAAATTTTGCTACGCAATTCTTAAAAATTCCTGGTCAACTCGCAGCAAATTTTTGCTGACTGACTGGCTATACACTACGTACGTAACATTCTCACCATAGTGAGCTTTGCCGTTTTCGTCTCTAAATTCGGGGTTCTCGTAGACGTGTAACTCTTCGTCTTTCGGCGCCACTTTGTCAAAGCGCACGCTGCCGGCTGAAAAAATTAAACGACTCTCAAACTACATCATTTCAGATCGGTTTCACCTTGTCGGCGATGTCGGAAAAACCACCACAATGCCAGGCCGACCGCCACGCAGACCAGCAACGTACCGCCGATCGAACCGAAAATAATCAGACCCACATCGCCGTTGCTGAAACAGCCCGCACAGTCTGCCATGGTTTAGTCGGCCTAAAATAGTGCATGTGAGAGCGGCACGCGTCAGGCATTGTTTACAGAAAAGATGAAATTATCGGGGCCAGGTGTGGCACGAACAGAAGATAGGAGCTCTGTCCAGGTGTTCTCCAGATCAACTATACAATAGAGCCGGGGGCTGCAAAAACTGGCCCCGTGGAATATCTGTATGAGCACCTTCTCTACGTACAGCGCCGAGAATACATTAGAGAAATAAAGCCAGAGACGGCTTCAGCTACTGAAACCCGACGCCGCGCACTTTTTAGTTAGTGCCTACCTGGCGCTGTTACAGCTGGGCCGTAAAAGAGTTTATCAGCGGCAACAGGATACTAGGCAAACAGCCGGCTTACCTGGAAAATTTTAATTAATCACCGGCACTTTGCACCGGAAAGTCAAACAGAGTGATAAAAGGCGCGACATTCGAAACCGCGCACTGCACCCGGCTGGCCGCGGCAGTTTTAGTTAATGCAAAAATTTCCGGCCCGCTGCGGGGGCGTCAATAGCTGAGGCTTTAGGTTTTAAGTGCACACACAACAAACCCTCGCCTGAAAAAACTACACCGCTGCTGATTCAATATTTTCCTAAAATTTGCTACCGGCACTTTTCGTCGAACAGACAAACGACACACCGTTCAGATACTACAACTGATCTCTCTTGTATAGCTACACAAAATAGAAAGTTTGAAACATCCTAATTCCTAAGCAAGGACAGTAGTGTCCCATGGACTTTCAAAATTTACAGCGCTCAACACTGAAATGAACAGGATTTTCTAAAAAGACATGTAAAATTTTGAAGACGCCTGGAACTGAGAAAATTTTGTAAAATTAGCGTTATCTTTCAGAAATGCGTTTTAAAGTCATTCTGAGCACAAAATAGACAGTTGAAACAAATATTTTTTATCGTTTCTCTTACTTTTGACCGATTTTTTCTTCTTACCTCTAACGCAAAAGGGGTATACCGACTCTACAGCACTGGTCAGTAGCGTACCCAGGGGGTGTAGGGTGGCTACACCCCCTTTGTAGTGGAGGTAGGAAAGAACAATTAGGCAGAAATAAAAAAACGAATAAATTATGACCTGTACCTGTCTATTTTATGCCGAGAATGCGTTTTTGAAGGCTATTTTTTCGAAAATTTCTCGCCAACCAGGCTGTTACGTTAACTGTTGACAATTTTACGCTCAGAATACCTTTTAAATTCGTTTCTGAAGGCAAGTTTGCAAAAAAATTTTCAATCAGGCAACTTCAAAATTTTACACCCCTTTCAAAATGCTGGGTACGCTACTAGACTTTAAAGCTTAGACATACAGTAGGTTGAGGCTTAGTTTAAACAAGTAGGACTTCCTCAAAGGGGGCAGTGTCCCATAATCCACTTGAGACAGTCAGTGACTATCGATTAGGTTTACCAGTTAGGTAGAAAGGAATGTAACTTGTTCAGGCGGCGAACGAAGACTGGTGGCCCAGTAAAGTCTGACTTAACTTTGTTTCATCAATCTATGAGTCAGTCGAGTCCTGAGGGAGAGCCAGTCAGTGATCCATCAGAGGGCAAGTGAGTACAGGAAAGTGTATCGTTTGGGGCGGCACACGCCCCACGCGCACTCTCTACTTAGCGTTGACCTAGCGCCACCGTGGCCAGGAAGACCGGTCGTGCATCTTCTTCTTCAGATCGTCGGCGGCCGCCGCCGACCGGTTCTGCCGACGTGTTTATTCTGACCGCCCCAGCAGCGCCGCGATGACTGATTATTATTTTGGATGGTTTTGTCAATCAATCACACTCATTTACTCGCACGCATTGCTACACAAAAAGGTGTCAAACCGCGGTCACTGTGCTACTGCGTCCACTGGCCGAGGACAACAACGAGGCCTCCGAGCATTCTTCCAGTTTTTTCTGCTCCTTCAGTGCGCAATTGGCGCGCAGGAACGCACCTCCACGCGCTCGTTTCAAAGGTCTGCGCAGCAGTTCGGCGCGGCTTTTGAGCAGCAGAAATATGACAATCAAGAGTAGAACAATCAGCACCAACACTGCCATAACAATCCACAGCCAGGCACCGGGAATGGCGGCCGATCGGTGCTCCAAAGTTTGCGCCACGCCGTTGAAGTTGGCGCCAAGACTGGTGATCTGGTGATCGACGTTGTCGAAGGTGATGTTGAGGCGTTGATTGAGCTGAGCGGTGAGCCGTCTGATCTGAGCAGACGTGCGACCGACTTCTCTGAGCATTTCTGATATGTCAGCTAGGAATTGGTTGGCGTTTATGTGCACAGTTAGGAGACCGTCGTTTTTGTCCGCCATTTCAGATAGTAGGCACAAAGATACTAAATATGGGATTGAGAGGGGATATGTTTGGACAAATTTGATTCACGTCGCGCCGATATACTTGGCGTAGTTTATTTGATTTCAGTACTCGCACACTCTCAGGCTTTATGGGCGCACGTGAATGCACTGTATTGCCTATGCATGCCCCATCTCACACACATGCTGCGTAGCGTACTACGCTTGATGATGCACTGTTTTTAGATGCGCACTCACCTATTGCCTCACACCACGCAAAAGCACACTTTCTTTTTACTGATCATCAAACGAAGCACACTATTGAGTCCTCACTGTTAAGCCAATTATGATAATTGGAAATCAAACAGCACACAAGTTGCATATCAAACTAACCACTGCATCGCAAGCAATAAAAAGGCGTATCAAAAACTACAGTACGTACTAGGACAAAAGACTACAAACAGGAGATTCACTCGGGACAGACCGGCAAGTTGACAAAACCGAAAACGTTAGACTCGATCATAATAGAGATCAGAAGAAACACTGCATAGACTGACAAACAAAACAGTCCTATTCTTTTGTCCAGCAGCCACTTGTTGTAGTGAATGCCGCCAACCTGAAATAAATTACTTTTGCAGATACGTAGATGCATCCTCAGTTTATATACTGGGGGCAAGGATCGAATGGCACCCTGCTCATCTAATATCTCAACGATATAATTTCAAGTAACATGTACGTAAATAATACGATAGAAATATGAAAAACCTCCACCGGTGGGAGGCACTTCTGAACCTTAGCTTACGCTAGATCTGAGCACAATCCTAAATTTCAGCAGTAGAAAGAACCAATTCATGTACCAAGATTTTGTTTAAAGAATAAAAGGATACAGTATATGGTTGGACGTGAATCTGACCTTTTGACAGTGTGGCTGGCTTACCAAAGCGAAAACGGTTAGGAAAAGCAGAATGACTGAGAAGACAATTCCGTTGCTGTTGATGTGCACGGTGGAGCCCGGGGATACGAGAGCTGTCTGCAGAAACCATGGACAGCCCAGACCCAACAGTATATCGAACACGTTGCTGCCTACGCTATTAGAAACTGCCATGTCTCCCTGACCTGAAAAACGTTGGCTTTACAGTATTTATCGTTCTATTTTACAGGGTGGCTCAAAATGGAAACATTTCTCGTTTCTGTCATTTCCGTAAATTCACCAGTTGACCTGAAATTAGGAGAACGCTTGCCAAACCACGGGACAATTTATGTGTTAACAACAGGGATGGTTATTTTTCCGAAAAAACCTCGGCCAGTTTTCCCAGTTTATTCGTTTTTTTTCAAAAATCGCGGAAAAAACTCCAGCTCAAGTTATGAGCATCCTAGCCTGGTTGTTTTATGATTCTTAACGGTTTCCAGCGCCGTCCTGAGTCTTTTCAGACCATAAATACACGTGTTAGATACGTAGATATAAATTGCGAAACAGGTATGAAACAGTGCCTGACAGGTTCCATTAACAAAACGCTACATGTAAATTGTCTTAAAGCCGTTTGCCTTTTTATTTTATCATGCCAAATTTGGTCTTTTCTGCTGTTTTTCTAATAGTTTAAATAAAATACATCAGAAAAGTCCATTTTTAACTGAAAAATGACATAAATTAGCTATTTTTAGTTTTGAGCTTTTTCCACGTTTTATATTTTTTCCTGATCCCAAGGAAAAAACCGTTTTTTTTCGGAAAAACACACCTCACATCCGTGTGTTAAACTATCCAGCAGCCAGTAGGTTGCCAACCATTCTCTCAATTTCAGGTAATTGGGTAAAAAACAAAACAAAAGTTTCCATACGCTATCTCTATAGGCATTAAAATTCACAAATTTCACAAATTCTTGAATTTCGCAGGAATAGCTCTGGTGCACCAAGTTTTAACACAAAATCTCGCTCTATGTACATATACTGTACATGCATATGTTCCAAATTTCAGCTAATTTGGCCAAGGTTTCCGGAAATGAGCAAAAAGTGTTTCCATATTTTGAGGCAGCCAGAATCACCTTGTCTAGCCACAATCAAACTAGCCATGCAATCTGGAATGCTAGTGCCGGCTGCCAGAAAAGTAATTCCCATGACCACATCACTTATTCCAACTGCATACCCTATCAGCGTGACCTGAAAGTAAACGTAAACGTATGTTACAAAAGTATTGAAGAGTTTGAGTGTTTTGTGTGATAGTTTGAGTGTATTGTCGTTGTGTAATCACCTTTGAGTGACCATGCTGTGTGTGGTTTGTGTTTTACTACTCATCCGCCGATAAATCTCCTTCAGTATATATAGGCTTTTCTCCCACTCACCATCCAAACCATGACGTAGGAAAGCGCAGCGATCCAGATAATGGCCATTCCAAACGTTGCAATGTAGTACTTTTCCCAGCGGGTCTTGCGGCAGTCGGGAATAGTGTAGTAGAAGGCATACTTAATGGGCGCCAACAAGACCCACTGAGCCATCGGCAACAATCCTACGTCTAAATCACCAGCGCAAGATTGGTTTGACCAGACTATTGCCATCTACTGCAGGAATACCTTCCAATTTAGGCATAACTTTCCAGTCGTCGAACGAAGGGAGATCGGGGTCTTCGTGCGAAGTATCGCGAATCATCACGCGCGTATTACGGTAGCCAGCGTGCGGGGCAAGCCTGCCCTCTTCTATCAAACGACGTCTCTGGAATAATGGACAGCTCTCTCTCATGCAATACTATTCCAAGTTTTATCTTCACCTCAAAAGTGCACATACGCCATGCTTGGGGATCTCACGAGGGTCAGGGAGGAGGACAAAACTCTATACTTAATGCTTCCAGGAGGCCAGGAAGACTCTTGTTTAGAAATCAGTTATGGCATCTACGCCCTGAACCGCTATTTTTCGACGAAATTTTCAGTTTTTGGACAAAATCTTTGTTGGGCAAATTTTTTGTTGAAAATTCTATACGAAAAATTTAAAATTTCTAATCAGATTTTTTTTGCCAAAAATTCAAATTTCCCGCCGAAATTTTCCACCGATAGCCGGGGCAACTGCGCATGGAGCAACCTACCAGGCTGCTGACCATGCACATCTCTGAAAGGGTTACAAACAACTCATACGTACACTGTACATACCTCAAGAACGATGAGCTTAGTGGCAGCTCTAATTCTGGTCCAGGCACGGAACCGACGGGTCATGAACAGCATCATTATCACCTCGGCGAAGGTTACTCTAGAAAAAAAGAAAATCCCGATCGGCTACATTAACTGCCACTGATTTTAAACCAGGTAAGTGAAACATTAGTTCCAAGTAAAAAGCGTCCCATAAATGCTTATAAAAATTGACAAAGTAATACAATCAAGCCTTCCAGCCCATTTCGCAACACCGAGTGCACCACGCTCAGTGTACGTTCGTATCGCCTTTCTTTTACTACCCAGCCACTGTCCTGTCCTGCCATACATAACCCAGATTAGGTTTTTTAGTCCAAAACTGCGATTTTTAGTGGCTGACTCTACCTATCCCCGGAATTTGAGCTTGGACCCAAACCTCGGACTTGCTCATCTCAGACACCCACACCCTACCAACGGCGGATGCCCTGTTGTTAGCGCTGGTCTGCCTGTTTGGGCTGGCGGGTGCCAGTAACTAAGAGAGCTGCAGACATTGACGTCATGGCTGCTGTTTGCCAGCTCCCGACGGCCCCACAGTTGGCAAGACAGCCACTGGTATTACGGTTGCTCAGATATCTCCAGACAATGTCGTCCTTGAAAGCACGCTTAGCGGTTTTTGTGAAAGAACAGGTGACAGAATAGCCAGTCGGTTCCTTTCCCATTTACCGTCACCGGCTTTCGGTGGCCCGGGTTGGGGAGGGCGCCGTCCAGTTTCAGTCAGTCTGGTTTCGAACCCACAAACTACCGCTCTCGCAGATGACGGGGCCGCCGAACACACACAACTATTTTCATACTGATATGCCTTCTACGGAAATACAGTACATATGTAGATGTACCTTCTCTGAATCTTAATCAGAGTGAGCGCCTGCAGCACAAGCTCGGCTCTCTCCTGCATGCTTCCGGGCACGAGGCTCTGACTGCCCAGGTATTGCACATCGTCCACTTCCAACAGTTGCCGCTGGTCGTCCTCTAGTGGCACTGCAGAACGTACGTAATTCCGTATCACCAATTCAAGTACAGTCGTTCAATGATTTTCTACCGTATTCCGAGCGAATTTTCTCGCTCTCCGAAGGAATCAGCGCAGCGGACAGAGAGGGCATGGCGTTGACTTTGACCGTCGCCCAAGCACCCAACAAACGATTGTACCTACAGACCTTGTCCATGACAAGATGAAACTGTCAGTCACTGGTGTACTTCATTATTAGAATATAGCCTATGTAGAGTAGAAGCATAACCAATGATTCCAGCCATGTCACTCTGGTGTCGTGGATGACCTAAAACAGAGCAGTACAGGACAAGGATAGCCCCTCCCCTGAGTAAACTAAACTAAACATGATTGGAAAACTTGAAAGAACCGATAAGAAGGGCATTTTATTGCAGGTTTATACTCACAACCTCAACATTAAGTGGTTGTCTCAATTTGCGACATGAGCAGTTTCTTACTTTCATTTTTCTTGTCGTGCTTAGTTTGCCCTGGGGATGGGTCTATCATTGTTTGTCACCCTGTATAGACAGAGAAGAAAAATCAGAGAAATTTACGCACCCAAATGAGCACAACGATGGAAAGGAGGTAGTAACCGGAGTCTCTGACCAGGGGCCACCAACTCAGTCGAATAACTTGTCCGCAGAAACAGGCACACACGCCGACAATACAAAGCACATTGAAAACAGCAGAACCAACGATCGTTCCGGTACCGACGTCGCCCTTGGCCACGAACACTCCTAAAAGCGGTGCGCAATCTGGAGCAGACAGATCAATAATACGTGACACATACCAATTATGGAAGTGAACAGTTCCGGCGCCGAGCTGCCGGCCGCCATAAACGTTGCTCCTGCCACATCCTCGCTGAGACCTAATTTCTGAAATACTCTCACGATGATGATAAATGCAACAAACTGTGTTGCAAAATATACAAAAAACATTGGGGATTACTATTAGCTTGATAATAGTGCAAGCGTATGTATACCTCGCAAATTTTTCCTAGAGAAGCCACAAAGTAATCATCACAAACAATAGCCAAAGCGACGAATATATAGACCACGACGAGTATATGAAAAATAATCGCTCCATTAGCACGTTGCGTTGCCGTAAATATGTCCTCGGGAAATTCGTGATATGCTAGAAAAGTTAAAGTCTACCACAACCTTGTAAACCACTAATTACCTGGGGCGCTGCAGTTAACTCCCTCAACAAGCCAGAATGTGTCATCATCCATGGCCTCGTCCTAAACGAAATAATTACTTCTGTAGGACAGCCTAGTACCAGCCGAAAATATGAAGGGACAGTTAGACGCACCCAGAATACGAGATAGTACTAGAACGGCGAATCGGACACCATTCTAGTGTTTGCGCACAACTCGCATGTCAGGCTCCAATTTCGGCGGCAACAGCCATTAGCGCAGTTGCCCTGGAAGGAAGGCGAGTAATAAGTGTGAGTTTTGAGATAAAGTAGCTGGTTGAAAGGCCGGAGTCAAGCGTTCAATTATGAGGCACTGCCACCGGGGACCCACTCAAAAACTGGCACCAGCTCTCAGCTTTATCGCGCGACTTTGGCCTTCGCACGGCCCGGCTCGATTTGGGGGCGCAGCGGGAAACGCCTAATTTATTAGATTCCGCAAACTACCGGCTCCTGGTTGCTTTCTCATTACTGAAGCGACTGTGGTCTTTCGAAATCTGTCTATTTGGAAGAGACAACAACGTAATGAGATTAAGCGCAACTATGTTGTGTTCTACAAGTACAGTAGCAGCGTGAGAAAAGTAGAAAATAAAAGTATAGAGTTTAGGGGAACAAGAAGAGTGGAACTCACTTGGGAGCTAGCCAGACGCCAGTTGAGTATCCAGTGTTTGTATCGGGCGCGAATTTTGACGATTAATGTATTAACGAGCGATTAATGTAAGCGCAGGTGATGACGGGCTCAATAAATACGTCGGGAGGCAACCGCCGAGCCATCCAACCAGTTACATTGTGCGTGCAGCGGAGAGCAGAGAGCCTCTATTCTACCATCGATTGTGTCGAGTTGGTTGCACTTGTGACCGTTTGAGACTGGGAGGCTAACAGCTTCTGGGATTAGTCTCCCGCCCAATATTTGCTTTTGATTTATGCTCCCGATTTGGGATGCCTTGCCCGCCCCTAACTGCCTCGAGAACGCCAAGCGCGTCGCTACTGACACCAACTGGGAGCACCACCCATCCCGGCTCCACTAATCTCCGCTCTTATCAGCATGTTCTTCTAACTCTCTCGAGCACATCAACCACCAGCCGACAAAAAAAAGCTGTGTTCCGTTCCTAAACTCGCGAAGCACTCACAGACACAGAAATGCGAACTTTTTTAAGCTAGCAGCACCTATTCAATTAACCGTTTCAAAATCACCATAACTTTTGCAGAAGAGCGTAGCCAATATTATACCCCCGAGGTGCTCATAGCGTACTGTACGCACGTGCATCTTTGTATGGTACCTTGTTTCATACATACTGAAAGGACCGGTACGAACATTTAAGCAAGACTGTATTCACAGAAGGCACGTATAATAAATGCTTCAAAGCAGCATAGAATAGGAATCTAATAATAAAATCCAACTCTGTACATAAATATCCGTAGACTTGTACTTTAAACCGACCAGAAGGGATTTGGCCAAGCAGTGCAGTCTATCGACGGTCGCGTGGAACCATCAAATTGTTGGGTCTGGGCTGGTTGTCGTTCCAGAGAGTCTGCTGTCTGAACATCCAATTTGAGAGCGCTTCCATATCGTTGAGCAGGAAGACACTACCGTCGTAGTGCGTCACATTGACCAGCCGATCTTTGTGGAAACTGCGCACGCCAACTGCGCAGATTTTGACGTTGATTTTGTCGTGCAACGACCTGGTGCCCTGTTCTACGTTGTCCTCTGACAGACCGTCCGACAAGACGCAGAGAATCTGCAGTCGCTGCGGCTTCTGCATCACTGGCTTGCCTTTGCGAGTTTTCTTCGGCTTCGGCGCGGCCGGGTGACTGTCGGTGTTCTGCGACAGAATACCTGCCGCGAACTGTAAGGCACGACCCAGGAACGTACCGCCTCCGCCGTAAGGCATCTTCTCTATGGCAACTGGAAACAATCAATTTGCATATCGTAGATCAGGCGAAAATAATCCTAACTGCTTTTCCAATGACCAAATGTAAAATTCTCACCCACCCGACCGAGACTAAACAAACCCAGTGTTTAATCCAAAACTAAACAAAAGGAACTTCGTGCAATTACAGACTTCTGCTATGATTTGAAAGTATAAAAATCCAATAGAACGTTTTTTCTATTGAGAAATAGACTTCCTAAATATCGTCAACATTTTAGCTATTCCTGGTCGAATCGTGATAGACAAACATGTAGGAGGTACATACAATGTATGTATATATACACGTTACCTTACCCTCGCTCATTGGGAAATACGAACAAAACTTTGATCTAGGAAACTCTGTAACGCCCAGAATTTTCCTGTACCCACAAATCAGTACAGTACACCACACCACACATACTGTATATGTAACAGGTCATCCGCCGAAGGATAACGAGTTATCAGAACGAAAACTGCTCACAAAACGTAGTTTAGAGCTCAAAATCGCTAATAACGCTAATGATTGCTCAAACACGCTAAAATCGCTGTTTTACAGGTAATTTTAGTAATTTTCCTGTCTGAAATTGCAAAAATTCGACCCAAAACGTGGTTCCTTGCAGAAACATCTGAGAAGAAGTGATAGCAAGCAGGTCCGGGCCGGCATCGTGGAAGGGGTAGGGGGTTTTCGCCTGGAGGGGTTCAAAATTTCAAAAAGCTCCTAAACGCCTGGATATACGTTTTCAGCACGCTTTTTTAATAGAGTAAAAATCGCTGTTTCAAGCTTCCAAATAGCGTTTTAGAGCTAAACACTAGCAAAAAATGACAAAAACGGGTGCTAAAAACACCTATTTCAAAATATTAGCCGTGGAAACGCCAAATTCGGTTTACAAACGCTTTTTGAGCGAATTTTCAGCATAAAGTTAGTGATTTCTGAGTCAGTTTGTTAGCATAGGAGCCGGTACTAGTGCTTGTATTTTTGGGTCGGGGGGGGGGACCGTAAACTCTTTCGGGGTGGGGGATTGGGGCGGGGGTTTGGCCTTCCCCAAGCCCCCTAGTACATGTATGTATGTCGGTGGGGGCAGACCCATACATGAGCCGGAAAAAATGGGTTGGGAGTAGTCCAAAATCCAAAAATTTGGGGGTGGGCCTGCCGGTTTCGGAGGTGGGGGCCGCGGTGATTTTGGTGATGGGGTCAGGAACAAAAGTGGGTTTCAGGTGAGTGGGTGGGGTCGTTTGTGGGTCGAGCCCAAGTTGGGGCTCAGCAAACCCCCGGACCCCCTCCCCCGCGGCCCATGTATGGGCAGACCCCTGCCACTGTACATGTAGGTATGAACTACACTTCATAAAGAAGCTCCAAACTGAAGACTGGAAGAAAGATACCTACTTCTAACGGCAGTGGCGGAGAAGTACTTATCGAAGGAGAAGTAGAGTTCCGGTTCCACATTGAACAGTTCAACGGCCACCCTGGACCGTCCGGGCGCCACATCGATATTGTCAAGCAGTTCCTGCAGAAAGTTCTTCACTTTCTTGAAGTTGGCCATTCCAATGCTGCCACTGTTGTCCACCACGAATAAAACGTCAAACGGGACCATATTGCGGGCTGGGTGGTCATCAGGCAGTGCCGATAAAGTGCTGATCTTGCTTCTGCTCATAATCACTGACATGGCCTCACTGTCACTGTGACTGGCGCGGTCAGAATCGTCTGGGTAACGGATCTGTGGCACGCTGTTGACCATTTGGAACTTGCTGTTCAAAGCCGCTTGTTGTAGGTCCGTCTGAGACTGCTTGTTCGAGTGAACTCTTGCTAGAACAACAACAGAGCTGTGGACCTTGTTTGACAGAAGACTATCAAAGTCTGCACTAAAGCTAAAGTACTCGCGTGCCTAGTTGCACTTAACGTGCGGTAAGGCGTTGCAGGTGGCCCTGACACCACCTGGGTCGGTTTTTTGCGAGAGGAGTGCCGAAGCATTCTGTGGCCTGGGGACCGGCCTTGCGCACATACTCCCTTTATAGCTTCCCACCCTATGGTGGTACCCATTTACCTACTCGCTGTCACCAGCTTTCGGTGCCCTGGGTTGGGCTTTGCGTCGTCTAATTCCAGTCAGACTGGTTTCGAATCCACTACAACCGCTGGAGATGCAGGGGCCACCGTGACTCAAGGCAGCGAGCTAACCACTGAGCCAACGACGCGACAAAGTCTGCACACCTTTGGCTAATCTATCGCTGTTGGTGTCAAAGTCATCCAGGGATGTTTTCTCTATAGCTCCAGTGCGATAGGGCAGAGCGCCATTCTCCATAACCAATCGGGCTTTGGCCGAACCCACCTGCACCCCACTGTCCCTGGAATCTCTGGACACTGCCCACTTTAGGTTTTTGTCTAGCGATTGCTGCAGCTTGACTTTGAGATCGTCGTCTGAAGCAGATCTACTCTGCACATACATACTGTACATAGGTAGAGTATGTCTCACTTTGTTTGTTGCTTCTCCAGAGACAGCAACAGATCATGCAGAGGAGAATAAGGAACAGAATTATGATGAGCAGAAGAATCATCCATCCAAAGCCAGAAATACCGGCACTTGCTAAACCACCTTCATTCTTTGTACCACTGCTACCACCGCCACTACCTAAAAAGCTTTCATCTCAGGCTCTATATTCTGCTAATCCCTCGGTTAACAACGCAGACAGCAACAGGCTTTACCGCTTGGTCCACTGACGATCTCAACCATTTTCTCACACAACGGTTCAACCATATCCTGGAGAGATGAGAAGCTGTCAGTTTTCAGCTCCTCGATGCTGGCTGCCTTAGGAATGTCCAAGTTGAGCTTTTTGTTCGAGTCGCCAATTCTGATGGCGAACACATACAACGGGGATATGTGGTCATATTTGGAAGAATTGAGCCTCAAGTGCGTTTCTGAGTAACTGTCAGTGGTCAGGATAACAATAACGTCCGACACCTGAGGTCTGTTGCCAGCCAACGGACTCAGACCGAACTGGGCCACATAGTTGAGTGTGGAAGTTTGATTGGTGAGCGCGAAGCACTGCTTCGGGGTTCCAGTACACGGCTTGTAAGGCACCTTAGACACAGCGCTCAGCAGTCTGTCTTTGGTCAGATGCATCAGCGGGTAGAAGTCGGGCCTGGCAGTGGGAGTGAACTGCACCATTCCCACGCGACTCTCCGACACTCCGATTCGCATCTTGTCGATGAACTTCTTCACAAAATCTTTCATCCTGCCATGATTGGCCGACCCGACCTCCAGCGTCCCGTCCAGCACCCAGAGCAGGTCCACAATAGGCGGTTGACAGTTCTGGGCAGCAGCCAAACAACAAAGAGAAAGTACGGACAGAAAAACAGCTCTCATATTGAGCGAGAGATACAGAGACCGCAGGCAGTGCCTACCAGAAAGCAGTGCGGTGGCGGTTGCTACAGCAGAAGCGTTTCCAACGGCACAGCGCTGTATGTATGGATGAGTCGTATCACTAGGGGAGCCGGTCCATTACTTAATTTAAGCTTATGACCACCAGAAATAAAGTGCTCCGCCGCCGCCGCAGACGCAGCTCAAAGTGCCGACACGCACCGGGTGGCACCGTCGCCGGAAAAGTCATTATTATTGTCTGCAAATGAACTAACTCCACAGCTGAAATCTGAAGCCATCGATTACTGGGCGCACCAGACTTTTCGGACCCTCTCAGTCGAAATAATCGATCTGACTCAACACCTCAGCTGGCCGGTGGAACCACAATCGTTTACAGAACTGTCAATAGCGATAAGTGAGCAATAGGTAGGGGTAATAGCATTTAATACACTTGCAGGCAAGCAATAAAGCGACAATGAAGCATAAATGTGCACCGAGCGGCATCATAATCGTAATCATAATTATTTATGAAAGAAACGATGCATTATGCTTGCACGGAAACCGTTCGTGCTGAAAAAGTACGTGTACGTAAATATGTCTATTTACGTAATGTACAGGGTGGGTAGTTTATCTGTCACAGGTCTAACTAAACGAGACCAATGCGGGTCTGTAAACCGGCTGCCTTCTGGTCTGGCCCAAATTTTATGTTATTAAAAATTGCTCAAAAAACACTAACGTGGGTTCACGGTTGGTTTTTTCGTCAGTTTAGTGCTAAAAACGTCGAAAACCATTTAGGTTACCTATTTCGCACAGAGTTTCAGTACTTATTTTAAAGAACCATGCCCATATTTGCAAAAACTAAGGTGTTACCGCAAAATCCAGATACTCTTCTCCGTCAATCAGTACTTGCTCTTCCTCAATCACATATTGAACGGAATCCATGTCTTCATCTAATCGTTGGTGGCGTCTTGGTCTTTTGACTCCAATTGCAAACTAAGTTGCATTGCAAGCAAGCTCAACTACCCAGACAGCCAGAACAATACAAACGCACATTTAGACGAGATTCAAGCTCAACTTTTCTGCTCTTACGTCGCTCGCTTCTCAATACAGTACTTGCTTCAGTGATTTGACTAAAATAACAATATACAGTAAGCGTATGAGTGAGGAGGCATACAATGTACGTACAGGGCGGGCCAGTTATCTATCGTAGGTTCGTCTTGCTCTAACTTTTAGCACAACATGTATACAACCTCATAATTTTAATTCACAAAATTTCGGTCACGTCTGTCGCTTCAACCACCACAACTTATGCACTTGCATGTGTCAGCCGTCACTTTCTATGGCTTCTGATAGTGGACACATGGAAGTGC
>JASANB010006605.1:0-78774 GCA_030248155.1 Sabatieria punctata
TTTCTTACTCTTGTGAACTGTTCCTTTCACACAACAAAAATTTGGGAATTTCTTTTAGGCTGTTAGTGGATTGGATTTTCTGTTGTGATACAGTACGTATGTATGTGATGCTCAAACATAAATAACCCGATTTACAGTCATAAACCCAACTCCAATCTATCTTAGCTTAGATTTAGGTTTGTTGTCAGGCCACCGAAGGGCAGTGATGACAAGTAGATAAATGGGTAGCATCGTGGGATGGGAAGGCAAAGGGAGTCTGTGTGCAAGGCCACAGAATAGGAGTTCTTCAGCTTTAGCTTGCCAGGGATGGACGTGCACAAAGTAACATTTTTTACATTTCGACTTATTGAATGAAACAATCTTGCGACTTAGCAATCGTTTCCAGCATGAGCTGTTGCGCTCATTTAGTTAATTTTGCCCTTAGTACTGCTTATTTCTCTTCTCTTATGGTGTAACTTGCGATTTTCCAACTTTCCTACTTTCGGGGAGGCGATTTGTGACATTGGAAAACCCAGAAAACTTGGTGTACCTCTGTGTACCACAGCGTACCGCACGTCCTCACCGTTTCCGTTTTTCTGGGGAGGCGATTTGTATACGCGCCGTATATTTGGCGGGCGCGTCGTCAGTGCCCAACACAGAAAAAAAGCGGTCGCCGGTTAGTTTTAAAGCACGGTGACCGCAATTGTTAGGCTCTGCCCCATTTGAAGAACACAGAGTCACTTTCCTTAGATGACTTGTGCCCTGCTGTGTCGTGCGGTCCGCGCTGCTTGACTTTTTCGGTCGCTGGCTTTCCTTGATCTCGACTTGCGTACAGGTCATACTTGCGCTTCCGTACAGTACGCAGGAGTGGTGTGGGCTCCTTTTGCTGCCGTTTCTTACTAATGCGGTCAGCCATCAAGCGAGCTACCATTGGTAAACTTGGGGGCACTTAAAGATGTCTCGGAGATTTTGATCTGGGGGTCGTCCGTCGGGTGGTGGGGGGAACACCCTTGTTAGACCTATGGATTGTATCAACTAGAGTGCGAACAATACCTGAAAAACCCAATACCCCAATACCCAATCGCAATACCTGAGACCCCCAATACCCAATACAAAATACCCAATGCTTGCGTAGCTGAGCCAAAAATTGCATTTCAGTGAACAAGTACATTCCAGTGGTGTACACAGGCTTTCTTTCACAGCGATTAAAATTTCGAAGAGGCCTCGTTGGGCAATTGTCCAACTAGGCGAGAAATTTTGAAAACCCCTTTAAGCAAGCATTTAGAACCCGTTCTAGAGGTAAAATAAGCAGAAATTAACAGTTTTAGTACCTACATGATCTACTGTTGTATTACAATGTTTCTTATTTTCAACGGATTTTTCTTCGTACTCCACCGGAAACGGATGTACCAGACCCCGCCCGCACCCCCTGGTACAGCACTAGCACATTGTACATTCTATATATCACTAAAAATGACAAACTTCAATTGAACCACAAACGTTCATCTTAGATAAGAACAGAGAAATTGCACTAATTACTAGTGTACTACTTAGGAAAGCGGACAGTATAAGACATTCTTATCCTTTAGTTTATTAACGCAAAAACGGCTAATTCTATGCCTAATCATCGGTCAATATTTTAGTTAGATCACCTAATCTAATGTTAGGAAGTCACCACTCATCCGAAAGATTGGTTAACGCTAGCCTGAATTTACAGTAAGCTGCTTGGTCAAAAACTTGAACGTAATCCATTATTACCGAAAATAAAAAATATCACATCACAGAACCTATATGAAAAAGTTGAAAATATACTGCATAAGCATTGTATGTACAGTATAGATAAAAAAATGTCCCATCGCTTTTTCGGCCTTCACTCAAACGCTTCGTTCTCAGTCACTTCTTTACCGATTTGGCTCAAATTTTCAGCAAAAATTAACAACATGGTTGGCTAAATATTCTGCAAGTGTGGTGCCAAAATTCCGACTCATACTGGTTTTATGACCCGAAAACTAGGAATGAGGGTGGTCCACGCAAATTTAATTTTTCCAGTAATACAAGGAGTACAGGCCTGAAACTTGCAGGAATGATTGGTGTTGCTATTGGGCATAACATACTAAGCGGAAGCCCTGTAGCTCAAAGGGCACTAAAATGGGGGAATTTCAAAAACATGACGAAATATGACTTTTTCTTCGTAAAACCGGCAAAATGACGATTCTAAAGACTTTCAATTTTCAAAAAACGCTGCAGGGATGGTTACTATGGTGTGGAACAGAGTTTAAATATCAGGTTCATTTATTTGTCGAACCATCCTGCTACAATCTATGTTGATTAACAACAGATTCAGTGCTTTGATTCCAGAATGGTGCAGATTTCTTAACTATGGGATTTTCACTCATGTTTTTGAAATTCCCCCATTTTAGTGCCCTTTGAGCTATAGGGCTGCCCGCTTAGTATGTTATGCCCAATAGCAACACCAATCATTCCTGCAAGTTTCAGGACTGTACTCCTTGTATTACCGAAAAAAAATAAATTTGCGTGGACCACCCTCATTCCTAGTTTTCGGGTCATAAAACCAGTATGAGTCGGAATTTTGGCACTAAACTTGCAGAATATTTAGCCAACTATGTTATTAATTTTTGCTGAAAATTTGAGCCAAATCGGTAAAGAAGTGACTGAGAACGAAACGTTTGAGTGAAGGCCGAAAAAGCGATGGGACATTTTTTTTGATCTATACTGTATTTTTAAATGCCCATATCGTGAGAACAAGGCACTCTAGAGCAAAAATATGGTCATTTTCGGAATCGCAAGAAGCTCAGCTATCATTTGACGGCCGAATCTAGGCCATTTGACTAATCAGTTCGGCAGCAGGTGTTAAAATCTGAAGAAAACCAGGTCGGAGCTTGCGTCATCTTCGATCGAAACTTTGACTTAGTGCCACTCTGGTATAAGGTGTCGTAGATCGATTTCGCGTATATCGTTGGATAACCCATCACATTCTACGTCCAACGCTCTACTTCGGGTCGCTCTAGCTTCATGGACACCGGAATTGTGAATGATTCTGAAAGATACCACAAATTTTTTTTCGGAAAATTAAAACATGAATAACTCAAATACGGGGCCGATGCCAAAAAAAAGTGAAAACACCAACGTGTAGAGGACAACGTGTTCTATCTACCCTGAAAGTATGGCCAAAATCTGCGGGGGACGTCAAAAAATTATTTTTCACTTTTTAAAATAACCCCTAAAATCAACGGTATTTACGCTGGCCTGAATCGATCAGCTCCAAACTTTGTGGGTGCAGTGGTCATAGTAAGACTAATTTATGCTGAAGATATGACCGCGATCGGCAATTGCGCACTGGAGAACCAGTTGAAAATGTCCAAAATCACGTTTTTGGCCATAAATACCCCAAGCGGCATCGTAGAGCAAAAATACCACAGTGGTGGTGTTTTCTACTAAAGACCTATTGATTCATCACATAAAAAGTATAGGTCAGAAAATTTCATGTTCTGCCCTTATAAGGGGACCTGCCCCGTTCTTAAAAAATATGGCTCTTAAGGCACTGATATGGACCACTTCTATCGCTTTCACCGTGCTCTAGCTTCACCGAGACCCATTTTCTGAGTCCTCGATCTGAACTGCTGAAAATCGAGAAATTTTTACATCCCATTTTCAAATGCCTTGGAATTTTGCCGAGCACTCCATCTAGGCTCCACACTTTAGTTGTCAATTAGCCCTTGCACGGGCCATCCAAAACTGCCTTCAAACCCTTGGGACTGGGACTTGGCCTTCAAACTGGGAATCGTTTCGGTTCTCAAGCAGTGGCCGGTCGAAGTTGGTTGAAAGTCTGCTTTTTTTCATGCGTTTTCCAGACGAGAATTACGCACTAAGTGCCATGAAATTACCTACCTATAGGGAAATATTTTACGCTCAGTTCACTTCTCATGCTTGATCCCTCAATCGTCTTTCTTTATGGATGCAAAACTAAAACGGATGTGTAGGTATTTGTGCAAAGAAGGATTCTGACCTTCAGGAACTAGCTCAATCACAAACTTCAGAGAACGTGAAAATGCCCATTCCCTAAAATTTGGCATAAAACACATTGGCTGAACCGTGGAGAATTATGCCAAATATAGCTTCAAACATGAGAAGTCAGCAAAATTCATGACAACAAACTGCAAATTTGCTTTAGTTTTTTATCTCTGTGGCTATATTTCACCATAATTCTCATGGTTCAGCCAATGTGTTTTATACCAAATTGAAGTGATTGCGCTACAATATTCAGAAATAAAAAAATTGTTAAGGGGGGTTCCAGAGAGGCTAGGGTTCACAAAGTGGGTCGAAAAAATTTTTTTTCTCAAAAACGGAATTCGATCATTGATTCTAAAAGAACTCCAAAAGTTACCTAGAAACTCCAATTTTTAGTCCAGAACTCAACTTGGTAGGCTAGCAGTGCCAATAGGAAAGTTTGCTGCCTTACAAAAAGCGAAAATTTTGATGATTTTTCATCTTTGAAGCTATATTTCATTGCATTGCTCCACCGTGCAGCCAATGTGTTTTATACCACATTGTAGGGAAGTGATAGGGCTACAATATTCTGAAATAAAAAAACTGTTCAGGGTGTTCAGGACGAGCTAGGGGGCCCAAGGGGGGGGGGCGAAAAAACTTTTTTCCTCAAAAATGGAATTCGATCGTTGATTCTTGAGAAGTACTCCAAAAGTTACCTAAAAGCCCCAATTTTTAAGTCCCAACTCTGATTAATGAACTAGAAATTCGATGATGAAATTTCGGTCCCATAGTTAAGCGGACCGATTTTGAGCAGGCCATATCTCGTGCATGGAGCGTCGAATCGGGAAACCCTTTGCGGTGTTATATAACCTATCCATACGTGTCAGTCACAGGTGTTTGTTTTCCCGGAAAACTCATGCCGGTTTTTTTCGGTTTTTTTCAGTTTTTTTTCCGGTTCTTTTCCAAAAAGTTATTTTCCGAGTATGACAGAAGAAAATTTTTAACAATCGCTTTTTATTGCAGAATTTAACGAAATAGCGTGAATCTTATTACAAAATGCACTAATTTCATCTTTTAGAGTAGTAATTTGATTTTAAAACACCAAAAAATACAATAATATAAGTTGCCTGAAAATGGTACCGGTATTTTTTGCGAAAAACAGCTAAGTTATGCCATGGAAATGCTTGTAAGGCTTCTATTAACGTAAATTCAAAGCATTTGAAGCGAATTTAACCAGCTATTGTGTCTATTTCTTTTAAAAACTTGCTTGAGATTTTTTCCGCATTTTAGTTTTTTTCCGAGCCCCTTGGAAAAAAACCGGTTTTTTTTTCGGAAAAAAAAAGAAAGAACCGAGGAAATAACCGACCCAACAGCCCTGGTGTCAGCCTTCCAACTTACAGCCCTCTACGCCAAACTTTCAATTTTCGGTCTGAATAGGGCAAAGGGCCAAGACTCGATCGAATCAGAGACTGACTCTTAAGAACGTTGGCACCGACATACACACTAGAACATCAAAAACAAGCATGAGAAATGAATTGAGCGCAAAAAATTACCCTATGGGTAATTTCATGGCACTTAGTGCATAATTCTCATCTCGAAAACGCATTAAAAAATCAGATTTTCGACCAACTTTGACCAGCCACTGCTTGAGAACCGAAACGATTCACGGGTTTGAAAGTAGAGCTTTGGATAGCCCATGCAAGGGCTAATTGACAACTAAAGTGTGGAGCCTAGATGGAGTGCTCGGCAAAATTCCAAGGCATTTGAAAATGGGATGTAAAAATTTCTCGATCTTCTGCAGTTCAGATCGAGGACCACAAAATTGGTCTGGGTGAAGTTAGAGCGGTGAAATTGATAGAATAAGTAGTCTATATCAATGCCTTAATTGTCTGCAAATTTCAGCCAAGAAGCTCAATTCTGAAGAGAGTTACAAGCTCTTGAATGTACGGCATAAAATCGATCGATTTTTTGGATGCGCCACCGGCCGAAATTCTGGGGGTTCGTGTGGGCGAACCAGGGCGCGCTGGGCAAAACCGGTTGGGGCAATAAGTTAACTATACTAAAGGTTTATTGTGAGGTATGCCACGTGCCCGTGTGAACATGTTCTTCGCCAGCCTGCCCCACTTTTACAGACAATGCCAATTAATTACAAGGTATTTCTGTGCATTTAATCTGTTTGTTGATCCTGAGGAAGGTACTGTATTGTCAGCAATCTAGAATTTCTATATGCAACTCTGTACTATGTGATTGACCCTGTATCAGAAAGAAATATTTTGAAATAACTCCTGAAAGTTTCGCCAATCTTATCTACCAAAATGGTTTGTGTAGTATTCGAAAATACCCCCAACTGGTCCAGTAACTGTAAAATAAAACTAGGGGTTACTACATTAGCAGTTGGGTACTTAATTGCTGTTTAAATGGCATGTTTTAAAATAAATTAGTCTAGCATAATAACCTATTAAAATTTGACATTTTTAGGGAATTTCGAAATTTTAATGAAAAATACCCGATTTATACCCGATACCCGGGCATTTTTAAAATACCTGGTATTTTAAAAAATACCTACCCATACCCATACCCAATTCAAACTCAAATACCGGTAGCAACAGTATTCTTTTGGTAGATTTTGAGTTAGAACTGCTAGAAAAATCAAATCAAATCAAATGTCCGCTGCTTGAAAACGTAGAAGCTTTGAAATTGAGTTAAGTTTTAGGGCTTTCTGAGACTATCTATGTACTATTTATTACTGCCGCAGAAACATCGCAATTTTAGGATTCTGTTCGAAATTTTATCGACTTTACAAATTTTGAGTAGTATTGTTTTGTGTATGGTGTGTAAGGTGTATCGGGCTCGCTTTAAACTCTTACAGTACCCGACCAAGTGGTTTGTCTTTGGTCGCCGACCAATCAATCGATCGGCTTTCGCGCGTTCTTTCAAATGACGCCGCGCCAAAGAATAAGCTCGTTCAAACTAAAGCTGGAGGAAAATTCCGGTTTTTTATTGAACAACCTGTATGGTGCCCACGTTGTGTGTGGTGGTATGAAATCTGAACGAAATTCGAAGGGAGTGCTACTATACAGGGATGTGAGGTGGGAAAAAACACCGGAAAAAAACCGGTTTTTTCCTAAGGTCGGAAAAAAACATAAATCGCGGAAAAAACTCAAGCTAAAAATAGCTAATTTACGTCATTTTTCGTTTAAAAAATGGACTTTTGCTATGTATAATAGGCCATACTGACTCAAATCTGTTAGAAAAACAACAAAAAAGACCAAATTTGGCATGAAAAAACAAAAATGCAAACTGCTGTAAGAAAATTTGCATATAGCGTTATTTATGGAACCTGTCAGGCACTGTTTCATGCCTGTTTCGTGATTTATATCAATGTAACACGTGTATTTCTGGTCTAACAAGACTGAGGAAGGCGCTAGAAAGCGTTAGGAATCATAAAACCAGCCTAGGATACTCAGAACTTGGGCTGGAGTTTTTTTCCGCGATTTAGGAAAAAAAACGGAAAAAAAACCGGAAAAAACTGGAAAAAAACAGGCCGAGGTTTTTTTCGGAAAATATACAACCCTGCTACTATATATGGTACCAGTACCAAGACAGTACATATACAGACGTTGTCACTGACCTAGGTACAGACAGATACCATAAACGCCGTTATGTGCCTGACTGTACTGTTGTTTGGGTATGGGTAGGTATTCGTTAAAAATACCGATACGTATACCGGTATTTATTTGGTATTTCCTGAATATGATTTACAAAGTCAAAAAAAACTGAATTTTCAATGTCCAACAGGGCTACGGATTTAGGCATTTCTAAGGTAAGGAAAGTAGGAAATTCATCGAAAAGCAATGGAATTTATACAGGGTGTCTCAAAAAAATGATCACATTTCTTTTTACTGTCATTTCCGTAAATTTTGACTAAATAGGCTGAAATTTGGACCATAGGTGCCAAAAGTCGGGCAATTTTATGTGTTAAAGTTTGGTGCACTAGGCTTGACTCAATCCCGAGAAATTTCAAAAAAAGTGAAATTTGGTAATTTCAATAGTGAAAGGCGGTCACCGAAAAATGGAAACATTTCCTTTTCCTATATCTTTCCTAATGTTTGACGGAATTAGATGAAATTTGGAGTGTAAACGCAGAAGTTCAGGGTAATTCGTGTGTAAAAAGTTGACGCATGAACTCCAACGCTATCGTTAGAGTTTAGGCGATAATGTAATGTAACGTTTTTTCGGTGACCGGCTTTTGGTATTGAAATTACCAAATTTCACTTTTTTTGAAATTTCTCGAGAATTGGTCAAGCCTAGTGCACCAAATTTTAACACATAAAATTGCCCGAGTTTGGGCACCTATGGTCCACATTTCAGCCTATTTGGTCAAAATTTGCGGAAATGGCAGTGAAAAGAAATGTGATCATTTTTTCGGTGACCGGCTTTCACTATTGATTTAACAAATTTAACTTTTTTTGAAATTTCTCGGGAATGAGTGAAGCCTAGTGCACCAAACTTTAACACATAAAATTGCCCGAGTTTTGGCACCTATGGTCCAAATTTCAGCCTTGGTCAAAATTTGCGGAAATGGCAGTAAAAAGAAATGTGATCATTTTTTTGAGACACCCTGTAGTTTTTAGCAATTTTCTGAAAGTAGGTGTCTTTAGTTTCACTCGACTGAAAATCGTTTCTATTGGCTAAGAGAAATGTTTCCTTTTCCGTTTAGGACCTACCAGTGCACATGCAGTACACATAGAGACCAAAGAAACAGTAACAAAAAGAAACTAATGCACATCAATGTAGGCATGTACGTACTATACAGATTTCATTAACCAGGAGCAGTGTGAAGTTAAGCCAAAGCTACATTACTGTAGAACTTACAAAGCAACGTTGTCGGTAGGTAGGAACAAGGGGTACAACTACCCTATAGTGCTGTTTATAGTACCCCTCTATTTATAGTACCCGGCCGGGTACTATAAACGGCAGTTAGTACCCGGGGTACTATAAATGGAGACAGATTTTTATTCTACAATGAGCAGTTATTAATACAAAATGACCGAACATTATAGGATTTTTGGTGGTAAACATTGTTTGAGCGAACAAAAACAGTAGATAATGCAATCATGGAG
This sequence comes from Sabatieria punctata, assembly GCA_030248155.1. Taxonomy (NCBI): domain Eukaryota; kingdom Metazoa; phylum Nematoda; class Chromadorea; order Araeolaimida; family Comesomatidae; genus Sabatieria; species Sabatieria punctata. The sequence continues at coordinate 9,111 of JASANB010006605.1, forward strand.
GTTCTGATGTAAGTAAAGAATACTGTTGCTAAGTAAATTATAATTTTAATTTTACTTATATTTTTTAGAAATTTCCTAATACAAGTAAATTATTTGGTAAGTAAATTATAATTAAATTAAATTTCTACGAAAACAGGCAAGTTAATTATAATTATAATTTGTGAATTATACTTACCAAACAATAATTTACTTAATTTACTTAAAAAATACTTAATTTACTTACACAAGCCTAGCTATTGCTGAACCTTTTTGGCAGCATGCAAGTGCTGCGTGAGTGTCTGCTTTCGGTATTTATACCTTTCAATGGCAAGCCATACTTACAGTACAATTTTCGGCCCTCCAGCCCGCCCACCGCCTTTCGTCTTTGAGCTCGTTTCTCTTAATCTCCAACAAAACAGACTACTCCAATTTATCCGCCAAGCGAACAGTCGATAGTAGACACCCTTCAGCCAGTTTTGCTATCATACAATGTATGTTCAGTCTCACAGGCGTTGTCTGTTGTGGATGCAAGCAGAAATTGACGGGAAAGCCTTTTGAGATTGAGATTTTAACTCTGACGAACTGTCATTATTACTGTTGACAGACATGGGCTATCATTTCGGCTCATGGGTGATAAATTTTCAAATTCTGAGGGTGCTGGCTGGAGGGTGTAGCGGCGGCTGATGGGGGTTGAGTTGAGAGGATAGCAAGCCAAAAAGTCCGATTTTTCGCTAGAATTAAGGTTTTTTGGCTTATTTTTCGTTTAAGTAGGTTGAAATAAGTTAGTATGAGTTCATTCACACCTACCGTAGGCATACTTTTATCATAATATTCTTCCGAAAAATCCTGGAAGGGGTAAGCGGTAGCCTGAGGGGCGCTGGGTCAGAACCTGAGGCGGGTAAATCCTTTCGCCCTCAGTTCCCTTTGTCTACGTCTGTTGTTGATTCAACCTGTGACACCCCGGTTTGGCTTTTATTCTAGATAACTGTTATAGCATCCTTGCTTAGTTGGAAGCAAAGCTGTAGGTGTTAGCCGCCAAAATTAGGCCAATTTTAAATATACTTAATGTACTTAATTCAATTAAATGTGGTAAGTAAATTATAATTAAATTAAATTTCTCTCAGATATGGTAAGTAAATTGTAATTTAATTATATTTCTCTAGGCATGTGGTAAGTAAATTATAATTTAATTATACAGGGTGTGTCAAAAAAAAACAACCCAGCAGATTTTTTGCTGTAGCAACCGCAAATCTGAACCGATTTGAATGAATCCTGCTTTAAATGAAAGATAAATAAATTCTTGAACGACTGGTGTAGCTTCTATTAAGATGCGTTGCTTAGTTCCTGAGATAATTGCTTTCAAAATCAAAACAGAGATTTTGGCAGCGCACAACAGAGATAAGGGTCAGTCTCTGAACCGATCGAGTCTTGGCCCTTTGCCCTATTCAGACCCAAACTTGAAAGTTGGGCGTAGAGGGCTGAAAGTTGGAACACTAAAACATATTGACAAGTTATCAATGACCTGCGCGCGCAGTCCGTGCGCAGCTTTCGTAAAGCTTTAGAGGATTTTGATTTAACTCCGTACCTGAAGGGTAGGGCATTGGCAGCCGCATAACGGCCCAGCCCGCCCTCTGCTGTTCAGTATAGTTGAGATTCATTGGGTTTGTGTTGCTAATAGTAAAAATTATCTATCTATCTACCTGCAAAGAATTTCCAGATTCGACGCTCCACGCTCGAGATATGGCCTTCTAAAAATCGGCCCGCTTAACTATGGGACCAAAATTTCGATATCGAATTTCTGACTTGCTGATCGGAATTCAGACCTAACAAACGGGGTTTTTGCGTAACTTTTTGAGTAGTTTAAGAATCTTTTACTAAATTTCATTTTTGAAAAAAAAATTTTTTTTCGCCCCCCTATCGGGGGGCATAACTCGTCTGGAACCCCCCCTAGACCGTTCTTTTTATTTCAGATTATTGTAGCGCTATATCTTAGCTACACGCCGGTGTAAAACATTACCGGCTACCGGACGGCAAACACTGAAATATTTGCTTTCAAAAATTAAAAATGCCACATTTTGCATGTTTCACTGGGGTACATAAATTTCCAACTCAAAGTTCTAGCATACTAATTGGACTTGAATTCTAAAAATTGATGTCTAAGCTGTACTTTTTGAGTAGTTTAAGAATCTTTCATTGAATTTCATTTTTGGGAAAAAAATTCCCCCCCCCTATCGGGGGGCATAACTCGTCTGGAACCCCCCTAGACCGTTCTTTTTATTTCAGATTATTGTAGCGCTATATCTTAGCTACACGCCGGTGTAAAACATTATGGGCTGCCGGACGGCAAACACTGAAATATTTGCGTTCAAAAATTAAAAATGCCACTTTTGCATGTTTCACTGTGCCCAAAAATTTTCAACTCCATGTTCCAGCTTACTAATTGGAGTTGAATGCTAAAAATTGATGTCTAAGCTGTACTTTTTGAGTAGTTTAAGAATCTTTCATTGAATTTCATTTTTGGAAAAAAAATTTTTTTCGCCCCCCTATCGGGGGGCATAACTCGTCTGGAACCCCCCTAGACCGTTCTTTTTATTTCAGATTATTGTAGCGCTATATCTTAGCTACACGCCGGTGTAAAACATTATGGGCTGCCGGACGGCAAACACTGAAATATTTGCGTTCAAAAATTAAAAATGCCACTTTTGCATGTTTCACTGTGCCCAAAAATTTTCAACTCCATGTTCCAGCTTACTAATTGGAGTTGAATGCTAAAAATTGATGTCTAAGCTGTACTTTTTGAGTAGTTTAAGAATCTTTCATTGAATTTCATTTTTGGAAAAAAAATTTTTTTCGCCCCCCTATCGGGGGGCATAACTCGTCTGGAACCCCCCTAGACCGTTCTTTTTATTTCAGATTATTGTAGCGCTATATCTTCGCTACACGCCGGTGTAAAACAATATGGGCTGCCGGACGGCAAACACTGAAATATTTGCGTTCAAAAATTAAAAATGCCACATTTTGCATGTTTCACTGTGCCCAAAAATTACTGTTATTTTACTATAGTATAGTAAAACAAAAATTAGTAATACTAGTGGTATTTTACTAGTAGTAAAATAATAGTAAAAAGTAAAACTATCAGCCAATAGTAAAGTAAAAATTAAATTAAATTACCAAACAGGGTCAATAGTAAAATAGAAATTTTACTACTATTTTACTAGTTTTTGGTGAATTTCAGGAAAAATGTTGATCAATTTTGCACTAAAACATGTGTGGGTTCACTTTCGTGACTCAACTTTTACACATTTTGTCACTAAAGTTCTGGAAAACCTCAAATCATGAACAAATTCAGCAACTATTTGGCACCAAAATCAGTCAGTTATAAGATCTTGGCATCATTGATGGAAAATTTGGCCCTATGAGTAGTAAAATCATAGTAAAATAGTAGTAAAATGAGTAAAATTATTAGTAAAACAAAAATTAGTAAAATCGGAGCTGCCTGATAGTAAAACAAAAATTAAAATTAAATTGAAGGGCTGAATTTGTAGTAAATTTAGTAAATAGTAAAATAAAAATCCAGTAGTAAAATAACAGTACCAAAAATGCATGCAAAATGTGGCATTTTTAATTTTTGAACGCAAATATTTCAGTGTTTGCCGTCCGGTAGCCCGTAATGTTTTACACCGGCGTGTAGCTAAGATATAGCGCTACAATAATCGGAAATAAAAAGAACGGTCTAGGGGGGTTCCAGACGAGTCATGCCCCCCGATAGGGGGGGCGAAAAAAAATTTTTTTCCAAAAATGAAACTCAATGAAAGTTTCTTAAACTACTCAAAAAGTACAGCTTAGACATCAATTTTTAGCATTCAACTCCAATTGGTAAGCTGGAACATGGAGTTGAAAATTTTTGGGCACAGTGAAACATGCAAAATGTGGCATTTTTTATTTTTGAACGCAAATATTTCAGTGTTTGCCGTCCGGTAGCCGGTAATGTTTTACACCGGCGTTTAGCTAAGATATAGCGCTACAATAATCTGAAATAAAAAGAACGGTCTAGGGGGGGGTTCCAGACGAGTTATGCCCCCCGATATGGGAGCGAAAAAAAATTTTTTTTCCAAAAATGAAATTTAGTAAAAGATTCTTAAACTACTCAAAAAGTTACGCAAAAACCCCGTTTGTTAGGTCTGAATTCCGATCAGCAAGTCAGAAATTCGATTTCGAAATTTTGGTCCCATAGTTAAGCTGGCCGATTTTTAGAAGGCCATATCTCGAGCGTGGAGCGTCGAATCTGGAAATTCTTTGCGGTGGTTACATAACCTATCAAGACGTATTAGTCCTCCAACTTTGAGCCCTCCACGCCAAAGTTTCATTTTTGGGTCTGAATACTGAAACTCGATCGGTTCAGAGACTGGCTCTTAATACAACCCAGCAGATTTTTTACTGTAGCAGCCGCAAATCTCAACCGATTTCAGTGAGTCCTATTTTATATGAAAGATAAATTAATTCTTGAAAGTTTGGTGGAGCTTTTATTAAGATATGATGCTTGGTTCCTGAGATATTTGCACTCAAAGTCAAAACAGATTTTGGCTATGAACAAGAGCGATTTTTTATTATTCTGTTGCACTTCATAATAAAACCGATTCCTACTGCTCAGGGCTAACGTAACGAGGTTTTTCTGGTGCCACACATGCTTGGTTACTTCATTTGTAAAAGTCTTGTTGCCCCTCAGCAGTAGGAATCCGTTTTGTTGTGAAGTGCAACGGAATCGCTCTTGTTCACTGCCAAAATCTCTGTTTTGAGTTTGAAGGAAAATATCTCAGGAACTAAGCATCGTATCTTAATAGGGCCTTCACCAGTCTTTCAAGAATTTATTTATCTTTCATTTAAAGCAGGATTCATTCAAATCGGTTGAGATTTGCGGTTGCTACAGCAAAAACTCTGCTGGGTTGTTTTTTTTGACACACCCTGTATTTAAAATAAATTTACTTAGCAACAGTAGTAAAGAACCTATTTTTGACAAGTAGACCGTAATTTTAGCAAGAAATTTCACATACTATTGTTAGTTGCTTATAGAGCACCATACATGTATATTTGGCCTTTCCATTTCTTTGTTCATTGTTGTGTCTATTTGACTAGTAAACGCGTTGCTTCCTTCACTGGGTAGGGTATTGCCAAAATAATCGGTATGAATGGGTATTTATTAAAATCGGTAGGTATTTATTGGGTAGGTATTCCTAAGATACCCAATTTTTGGTATACCCAATCAACAGTACCTGACCGTAAGTGGGTTGGTTTGTTTGTCTGTTTAGATTCCACTGTCCTTTCGGACAGCTCAGGACACCCCGCGCTCTTATCAGAGCCTTTCATTGGAGTGCCCTGCCTACAAACATCCCTCCCCTTTGCTGTCATAGAGTGCAACGGCAGCTCGGGTTCGGTTCCCATTTACCTACTGGCCATCACCGGCTTTCGGTGGTCTGGGTTGGGCTTTACGTCGACTACTTCCAGTCGCTTCGACCGGTTTCGAACCCACAAACAACCGCTCTCGCAGATGCTGGGGCCGCCGTGACACACGGGATAGCGTAAACTACCCGTGGCCAAGACGCGACAGCGTTGGATTTCAGCCTAAAAATAACAATAATAATTTAGTGAGCCTACGTACTCTCCAATGCAGGTTCTGGTGTAGTTAGCTAGTTTGTGCCACTGTCCGGTTGTCTTTGGGTCGCAGAGTCGTTTACATTCTGCATCCTCTCTGTCGCCAGGTCCACAAACAGTCTTAACGTGACGTCTCCAACATACATTCTTGCATGCGTTATAAACGTCTGAAGAAACTGCATTTTTGTCCTACCAAAAATTTCGAAATCTCTAATTAACTAGATAATTCTATACAGGGTCGATAAAAATACAAAACAAAGCATCATGATCTTCTTACTGAAGCAGCCGCAAATCTCAACCGATTTGAATGAATCTGTTTTTAAATGAACGATAAATAAATCCAAAAAAGATTTGCCATACTTTTAGTAAGATATTCTACTTGGTTGTTGATATATTTGCCGTTAAAACAGATTTTTGCAATGAACAAGAGAGTTTAATAACTATCTAATCTAGCAGATGTTTTACTTTGGCAATCATGAGTCTGCTCAACGATTTTAATGAATCCTTTTTCGAATGAAAGAATCTTAAAATAATTGAATCATTTTTATTCAGCTACTCTGCTTAGTTCTTGAAATGTTTTCCCGCAAAGTCAAAATAAGTTTCGACAATGAACAAGAACATACAAGTAACAGGTGATCCGCCGAAGGGGAGGGGGTAGAAAGAAGGTATTTTTTCTATGTATAAAACCTGGCTTACTGGTGTTTTTTCTGTATGGCATATTTTCAGGAGTCGGTTCGAAGCAGTGCAAAAAATACAAGTAGAAAATGTACAAATCGCCGGCACAGTTGGTGTAGTGGTTTAGGTCACACAGTCACTGTGCGCGAAGTCGTGCGCTCGTCCTCTCGGCGCGGCAAGTTTCTTGTCGCAAAGAGTTGGTCGTCGGCACAAAGCCCCACCCAGGCCACCGAAAGCTGGTCACAGCGAGTAGGTAAATGGGAACCGACTGGAGCTGCCTAAGCACCGAAGCCGCTCCAAAGCATGCCACGTTGGAGGAGAAGATCAATGACGTCAGGAGTTGTCCATGGAAACCGACTAGGCCTGGGGCCTCTCTCACACGAGGGGCGCACCAAGCGGACGTTGGGAGCCGACATCACCATGACGTCAACGGATCAGGCACTCTCTTTGTACCTGGCGCCCAATAGCATGGCTAAAGTGGCTGGCAGTGATAGAAGGGAAACGTCCGAGATGACGAACCACGGGGGTCGCGAAATGGACCACATAGGTCTGATCGTAGGCCGGAAGGCCCCCCAAATCGGATTGGATCGGATCGGGGGAGGGGGTCTGGCGCCGGCCGGGGATCTGGGCCGAAATTTTGGGAGGCGGTTTGGGCACAAATAAACCCTCAAAAATCGAAAAAATCGCAGTTTTTCAACTAGAAATTGTGTAAAAAATTCGCTCAAGGGTCTCTAAACAAAAAATGGCAGAAGCCCCTCTGTTGCATGAATGAGTATAAGACTGGGTGAATGGGCGGGTGTAGCAAGAAAGATATACGTAGACTAACTGATAGGTATTTGTTGAGACAAAAATGCGGGCATATCATCTTTATCGAGGAAACCAATGGCGTATGTGCAGAAGCATAAGCAGAGCAGTATTAGACGATTCATCATCAACTATACTGCTGTTTTGGCCAGTCAACAGGTGCTCTTGAAGTTGTAGTCGGTCTTTATATGGTTATAGACGGTTTCAGATCATATTCAAACCACTGCGGTAGATCTGATTTCAAATTCTAACCAACTGTTCGTTTTCACTTTTCACAACAGAACAACTTTCTATTTTTATCAGCATCTTTTTGCCAGTGGGTGGCCACCCATGCTGGTTGGTAGATGGTAATTTTTGCTATCGCTCACGAACCCTGACTAGACCTATTTCTATCACAAATTTTAAATTGTAGTCCTAGTTAGTTGTGTCTCTAAAAATCGCAAAAAATAATTTGTAGTCTTTCTTAGTTAGTAGTCTCAAAATTTCTCGATTTTGAATATGTAGTCGTAGTTAGTGCATACATGTAACAGGGGGGGTCTGCCCCCCACCCGACTTAGGCCAGACCCCCCCGGAAGGGGAACCCCCCCCTCCCCCCGAGACGATTTCACCGACCCCCCCCCTCCGATTTTTCTGGCAAGTAAATTTTCGAGCAAATTTTTGCAATTTTTTACACTTTCACACACAAAAATTGCCAAAATCGCCTGCAAAACAGCACTTTTTAGCTGTATTTCAGCCCAAATTAGCGATTTTTGGCGATTTTTAGGCCAAAAATTGCGATTTTTCTCGATTTTTGAGCGTTTTTTTGTGCCCACCCCCCTCCCCCTTATTTGTGGCTCAGACCCCCCCCCCCGGCCGGCGCCAGACCCCCCCCCAACCCCCCCTCCCCCATCGGCGGATGACCTGTTACATGTATGAGTTAGTGGTCAATTTGTAGTCAGCAAAATTTTGAGTAAAATTACCAAAATTTCAGGTTTACGATATAAAACAAGAAGCTAAATCTGAAATAGTAAACCAAACAAAGGACAGGTGGTAATTTAGAAAAATAACACCTATATTTCTACGCGGTGTGATGCCAAAAATGCGTGTTATTTTTTACTACAAAAGATAAAATTGAGGATTAGCTTCGAAATGCACGATTTGTTTGTTTACAACTTCAAAAGATATACTGTATTTTCGTTTGGTAACATTCTACATATTACTCTATTTTGTTTAAAAAGAAGCAAACAAACGAAACGTGTACTTTGCTTTCTTTACAAAGGGTCAGAAATACAATAAACTCCCAAAATAAAGTAGGAAAACCGGTTTGGATTGGCAAACAAGTTGTCAAAAGCAGAGAAAAAGCGCAGCTAACAAAAATCGACAGATAAAATGGCACCATTTCCATTTCTAAATAGCTAAATGTGCATTATTATGACCAATTAAATTCAAAAAATTACTGACTACTAATTCACAAATTCAAAAGGGTACTTGGTAGTCACTAATGTGAATATGTATTGATAGTCAATTTGTAGTTTTGATGACGTCATAAAACCCCAAAAATTAGTAGTTAGTGGATTGCATAGTAGTTAGTATAGTCTCTACAATATATAGGTCTAACCTACTGTTATTTAAATATATTAATATTAAAATGAAACTATTATTAATAGTGCCATTTTAATAGTATTAAATCTATATTAATATTAAAATAGAAGGCCTACTATTATATTAAATTAAATTAAAAATACACAGAGGGGCTGAATATTAAAATTTATTTTTAATAGTATTTTAATAGCATTTTAATAGTTAAACCTTGTTTGAATCAAGGAACAACGAAGGAATTACCTACAATACCATTTTTAAATCATAATTTTCACTGACAAAATGATGAAAATTGAAGATTTCAGATTGCCCTCTGAATCTCGAATGTGTTTTGACATGGAAATAGTGGAACTTTTCTCACTAATAGGCATCAATGATAAAAGGACCTAAATCTAGTCAATAACCTACACTGTATGTAAGTCTTACACTGTCTTACCTACACTGTATGTCTTTCCTTTCCAAAGTTTCTCTTTAACTATGCATCAATAATTTTTTATGGCTAGCTTGTGTTCGAATGCAATTTAGAACCAAGTTCAGTTCAGACCAAGTCATTTTAAAAAGAATGGTTATAAACATACATGTAACAGGTCATCCGCCATAGAGGGAAGGCCGAAGGAGGGGGTTGGGGGTCTGAGCCCAAAATTTTGGAGGGGCTTGGGCACTAAAAAATGCTTAAAAATCGTCAAAAATCGCTAATTTGGCCTGAAACACAGCTAAAAAGTGTCGTTTTACAGGCGATTTTTGGCAATTTTTGTGTATGAAATTGTAAAAGAATTGCAAAAATTTGCTCAAAAAATTACTTGCCAGTAAAATCGTATGGGGGCCGGAAAAATCGTCTCGGGAGCATCCCTGACCCTCCAGACCCCTGTTACATGTATGGTTATAAATTTCCACAGAAAAATGTTTCCACAGAAAAAGTTGCATCTCTGATTAAATTTTCAACTAACACTAGCAACTTCAAGCAAAAGATGTTGCTTTGCCAGTTCGCTGACGTGTGACAAAAACTTTTCGACTGCATTTTAGAATCTACTATTAAAATGCTATTAAAATACTATTAAAATTGTTATTTAATAGTATTAATATTAAATCTAAATTAAAATTAACAGGGGACTATTATATTAATATTAAATTAAAATTAAAATCGGCTAGTTCTATTATATTAATATTAAATTAAAATAAAATTTCACTATTAAAATTACAGTAGTCTAACCCATGCCTAAATTCGATTCTAAGTGGTGTCTTTTGTGACTGTTTAGAAAACTGCGGTGCACAATCGCAAAAACACTGTTCAAATCTTTTTGTTAGTCCCCAAATTATTTAATCAAATGTGGAGTTGAGGTGCACGATTGAGACAGACATCAAGCGATGCCGACAGCGTTTTCGCAAATCAAAAATCGGGTTCAAACTTTTGCGCATCTCTGAATGGCGTCTGGTTACGAAAACCAGTTCGCCACCACTTTTTGAATCGGTGTAATTAATTGCCTTTGGTAGAAGGCAGACATATTTGAGTTGCAGTGTCATAAATAATGTTGATACAGGTGCGGTCGCTTTACACAACTTCAGGGATGTCATGCTTCGGTGCCTTTGATTGCCTAAGTTTCTTAACCCATTGCAAATAACCAGCACCATATGGCGTAGTTAGCCAACCTATCGAAAGCGAAAAGTTGATGGTAATCATATCGGCAAACTGTTTCAGACCTATCGAAAAGCTATTTCAGAACCCCTCTGAAAGGCGTTTTCAACCAGTCGCAAACTAAAAATTTTGTTGTTTTAGGTGTTCAGATGACGCATCATGTCATTGAAATGATTAAAAAATAACTTTCAGTCTATCAGTTTACTGCACTAAACCAAGACAAACTAAAACAACCTATCGAAAAACTGGACGGAACATATCGGAAAGCCAGAACTTTCCGATACAGTACGTTCAAAACCCAGTCATTTGCAAAAGGTTAATTGGAACTTTTATTGCGACCTTTCTCGTTCTTATGTAACGTAGTAAACGCGGCACACTTTCCAACCAGTCACTGATTCACTGATTTGCCGCGCCGTTAAGCAATAGATTTTACGCTAATTTCACTGAAATGAAAAGAGAAATCTACTAAGACATCAAAAGCTAACAAAATCGAGATTTGAGTCAAAAAATTGCTTGAAATGTCGGAACTTTAGTTGATGTAGAATCATACATGTACTAGGGGGTTTGGAAGGTTACCACCCTAGCTAGAAAGGCCAAACCCCTCGCCCCCTCCCCCGAGACAGTTTAGGGACCCGCCCGACCCAAAAATGCAACTACTAGTAGCGCCCCCAGTACTAACAAATTGACTAAGAAATGACAAATTTTTAGCCTAAAATTCGCTTGAGAAGCCTTTGGAAACCGAATTTGGCGTGTCTACTGCTGATATTTATGAGAAATCGCTGTTTTCGGAAGCCCGTTTTATCGTTTTTAGCTCTAAAACGGTATTTGGCAGTTTAAAATAGCGATTTTTAGCCTACTATTGAAAAAAACGTGCAAAAAACGCATTTCCAGGCGTTTTAGAGCTTTTTTACAATTTTGGACCCCCTCTTGGAGAAATCCCCTCGACCCCCCAGCTGACCGATAGCGACCTGTTACATCAATGCATAGAATCGTTTGTGTTAGCAATCTTTCCGCTCTAAAAATAAAATAGTTATTTAGGATTCACTGTGATAAAGAGTTTTTCGCTTCGAATAAAAACCGTTGGATGTGTGTTTAGTGCTGCGTTTAGTTTGTGCGCAAAACCTAGACTACGTAAGACTGTCTAAAAATACATAAAATGATAGACCAGGAAACCATTAAATCTGACAGTGACTTTGGTGGGTGTAGCAGAGAGAGGGTGTTTACGATCGAGTCGAGTAGGTTTGAAACGCCTTTCAGCCCTGCAAAGAACGCAATCAATTAAAAGTGGCATTGAATAACTCCCAAAAAATCTTCGCGTCATGGCCAAAACCGGAGATGCCAGTTTAAACAAGTGCTGGCGCACTAAAAGTGGTCGGCAAATTCCGTCACTTTTACTCAATAGAACAAAACAGACGTTTTATGCAAAAATCGCCCCGTTCTGCACGCCGTTTTCCGGCACCACAGCAGCACTGCTTCTGAGATTGAGGCTGCCGTTGGTTATCACCGGCACCGGAGCGCCGTTTCGCACCGGCGTCGAGTCCACATTCCACTGCTTGCGAAACGGCAGCGCCGCTAGAGCAACTGGCAGCACGAAAAGTCCGTGGGCCCAACCCAGACTCACAACCAGAACTAGAGTTTTGACGAAAACTTCTGATAGGTACGAATGGTGCAGTAATAGGGCGCTGATAGCTAAAAGTGTCGTTATTCCTGCTTGGATAGTAGGCCAGGCTATTGAGTCAAACGCTTTGTAGAGACGGTCACGCACAGCCTGAACAGAGATTGATTTTTTTATTTTTAATGCTAGATTTACTACCTTGCTCTCTCCTTTGTAATAATGATAACTCATATGGGCGGTGTAATCCACCGAGAATCCAATGGACATGAGCAGAGCAGCCATGCTAAGTGGGTCCATGTCTATTCCCCAATGTGACAGGTAACCAAAGACTCCCAAATTGATGCTGAGAACAGATAGGGTAGCACAAATAATACTAGCCAAGTTTGGTATGAAGACCAGACACACCACTGCCATGCAAGCCAGAGCTCCGATCAGAGTATATTTGGTGTTAGGACCGATAGACGAGACCTGATCAGCAAAGAAACTGTATTCGTCGTAAGCAGTGACATTGAGATCGGAGAACTTGTCAGAAATGGCCCGCCATTCGTCCAGTAAGACCTTTCGCTGAGCATACTCAGACGTGTTGCTGAACCCTGTGGTGAACATGAATGCTGAGATGCAGGAGGGCTCATTTTCTTGGCACTTTGACTCATTCATGTGCAGCTGACTTTCCCAGTGAGCTGAGGAACCGCCCAGAAGGAACTCCTTCAGCTTGTCATAGGTGAATTGCTCGACATCGTAGAAGTCGAGATAGCTGAGATAGGGGTAGAGCCAAAACTGAGTTGACTTGGCGCCCACACTGTTGGTGGCATTCTCAAACGCTGCTACTAGGTCTCTGATCTCGTTCAACCTCGACCGATCCCTTAGATCACCAGGGTTGCTCACCACTATCGACAGTTGCTGTGTCTCGTAGAAAATAATGTCAGTGGCCAGATTGTCATACTCCCTATGAGGTGAGTCAGGCATCAGCAGTTTCTGAAGATTGATCTCAGCCTTGATGCTGCTGAAACCCCACCAGGCCACTGTCCAGTAGGTAAGCATCAATGCTACGACAAAGACCCGAGTTGGCCAGGCAACAAGCACACGGGTCCAACCATTCAGCACTACTTTCTTCAGCTGCGAAAATTTGTTTGGTTTCGTATCGACAACCTGCTTTGAGACAAAGCAGCAAGGGTTGATCTTCAGGGCCTCTCGTCGACCACCAAGGGTCAGCACTCCGGAGAACACAGTCACCTGGAACAGATAGCTGATGATGATGGCTGCTGTCGTGAACAATGAGAATGTACTGATGGCCGGGGTTGTGGACAGAATACCAACGCCGAAGCTCAGGGCATTGGTCAGGGATGTTATGGTGATCGAGGGACCAGACTCGGATAACGTCGAAGCCATTCGCTCGGGGACAGGGAGGGAGGGATCGGATCTCCACCATGCCCGCATCATCAGGAATACATCATCAACTCCAACAGCGAGAATGAGGAAGATGGTTATGCTGACGATTGGCTGATACTGAAGGCCAGCCAAAAGGACTATGCCAAAGGAAGCCACTGTTGCGATTAGTGGACCGATTACCCCCGCCAGAGACTCCCAGGGCTTGCTGCGATGACATTGAAGACTGAAAAGTGACTAAAGGTTGTACAGGCTAAGCTAGGTTTCGCTGCCAAATTGCGAGGGAAGCGGCGTGCATTTCACTTATGCATGACACGCTGATTATCCGATTTAGATACAGTGACACTATCACCCACTTATTTGGAACCGGGGGCTTCTATATTAAGTTAGACTTACTTTTAGATCCAATCCTAGTCTTAAGTTTAGGTTCCGCTAACGGGGGGTAGTGTCCCACAATTGCCGAATGTTTTCTCAGAAAATCTGCAAACTGCTACCGTAGTATCTCATGTTTTCGTGTTGAAAAACCCCAAGACTATATCAAGTATGGTAGCTAGAAAGAAACGAATCTAAGAAAATTGGAAAATTTTGCACAAGACACATTCTGAAAGGTCTATACTGTTTGAAGGTTGAAGCTGCACGGCACCTCCATTTATGGATGTTTGCTGGTCTTAACTCAACAAAAAGGCCAGCTCCATAAAACCGGTGGCTGGTTTAAATAAATGTCAATTCTATTTGAGCGACTGCTAAAAACTGGCCATATTATTTTCTGCCGACTAGCGATCCAGTTAGTGCCACTGCATCGACTAGAATATATTTGATAGAAGGCGGTGGTTAATGTTGCAACGAATTTTTAGCAACTAGTGATTGCATTGAATGAAACGCAAGCACACTTACCTAATTGAGCACAAAATAGTGAAGCTGAGGACCAGAACGAAACTGAGCACCATATAAGGAGTGGCCGTCATGCCCGTACGACGCACTTCCTCCTGTACAAGTCTGTCACTGTTGACCAAGGCTCGAATATGTTCATCTCTGTGACTGCGTACATATTTTATAAACTTCAGTTCCCATTCATCCAGTAGTTTCTTCAGTTTGTTGTTGGTAGTTGAGAAGAAAAACAGTTGAAAGAGCGTAGCGGATTCCACATTTCCAGATTTGTCTGTCTTCACGCCGTGCAGACTGTTTCCTACGAACATGGACTCCCCAAAAACTTCGATAATCGGGAATTTCAGCTTCAAGTTAGGGTTTTTCCGAGTTCGTCTGTTGCTGTAAGCAGTGAGGAAGTACCTCAGTGGATCGTTAGCTGAACAGTAAACTTGACACATGTCATTGAAGCTGTAATTCTTGCCGTTGTGAGAAACTGTCAGATTTTTCTGCAGGTAATTAATCAAATCTCGCGACTTTCGCAAGGGTTCAGGATCCAACAGCGAACCGCCCTTTTTAGCCGGCAACACTAGAGCCCAAACTGCAAATAGCTCTCCTTTGTCTTGTAAAAACTCCTTCATAACAGCGAATTCATCATGCGATCTAGAGTTAGTTGGGGTGTACTGCAGGCGCACATCATTGTTTTCAGTGAAGTTCAAAAAGCCCAGCGCAAATAGAAGAGCTAGGATGACAGGAACGAAAATGCTGGGCCAGGGGTTCTTGCCGAGAAACAGTCCGATCTTTCCAAACACCTGCTGAATCCTGCTCTCCAACTTTTGGGGCAAGTGTAGAATTTCAGCACAACCACTTTTCTTGGCAGACATGCTGACTACGGCAAGGCGGGCCAAATTTCCAACTGGCCACGGCGGCCGGAAAAAACTGGGATAGAGGGCAGTGAAAAAGAAGCGTTTTAAAGTGAATACGCGTGCTCCTTTCAGATTGGTGTGCCAGTACTCGAGGCGGGTGTCGCGATGATACGCGCTAAACGCATTACCAGATCGTGTTTGGCTTTCCTTAGGCAATTGAACGGCTTGTGACGTAATTGATAATTAAGAGACATTGCATGTCCTCTCTCTCTCCCTCTGTCACACCTGGCCTATTTGGAGTAATTACATACCTGGGGCGGGTTTAATTGGCAGGACGTAATAATTTGATGACAGCTATTTATGCGATAACGGTTTGGCATTCCGATTAACTTTACAATTCAAATTATCAAACATAAGTCACGTTACTTAGTTTGAAACTAGGAAGTGACCGATCAAGCCTTCCTTCCATCTAAACGTAACGTGTTGACGATTGCTCAAAACAATTTCAAACGTGTTCCCAGTTTATTTTTCAGGTTTAGAGCTGTAAACCGAACTAGAACAAATTACTCTAACTCGATGTTGTTGGAAATTTATGACGCATAGTCGGTACTCCCTCCTGCTTCCGCATTCTAGAGTTTATAAGTTTGCAAATTACGTATGTACGTCGATTTGACCAAATAGTTCACTTAAAAAGACAGCGCAACGAAAACACAGTTAATCGACCGCGTGAACAGAACAAACGACCAAACAATCTTGACTTTAAAATTCGAACACAAATTAGCAAAAACTACCGGAGTTTGCCACCTATACGACCGGATCTTCTAAACGGAAAATGCCAAAATTTAGGGTCACATTTTTGCACCAGTTATAAGACACGGATCTTGTAAGTATCTATATTTTACAATTAAAACTCGATTTTCTGCATGAAAAGCATAAAATCCACTGGTTTTGATCTTTGCAACAACTGACTGTATTACGTTTAAGTCTGAATAGTTGAGTTTTAGACAAAGTTTTGAAAATGTAGGCAACCTAAAAGCGACAATATGCTTACAACAGCTATCTAATCCTTTTAATGAAAACATTTTACCGAGATTGCGCAGGTTTTTGAAAGACTTCTCAACGATATGAGTACAAAAATTCCATATAGTTATCTGGTAAAAATAAGCACGAAAACACTCCATTCTGAGCTTAGACTTGGGTCTTATAACTGGAAAATGCCCCCTGACAGACCCTGCTTTCTGACCACCTGCTATAAGACCCGGGTCTTATAATCGGAAAAGAAACCCAATTATAAGACCCGGATCTTAAACGTCCATTTTCTGTTGAAAGGAGATTTTATTCAAATTGGTTTCAGTCGGATTTGAAATCAGCGTAACTTGTTACCTATATAGCAGCACTCTTTTTCTCAGCGCAGTTTGACGCGGTCTCCACAAAATGGATTCTTTCTTAACTACTGAAAATCGGCTTTTTCGTGGATTTTTTATCGTGTTCCTGATTGGTGTGATAAAACGATGAATTTGCGAAAGGGTTTCAATCGGTTCTGAGTACAGTAGACTTCAGACTTTCGAATCATACAAGAATTGGCTCTCTGCTGTTTGTCGTTAACCCCATAAACGGTGTTGAAGTTTCTGTAACCCTAAATTTTTCTCATTTCAGTATTTTATTTTGTGCAACGCTTGCAATCAATACTTTTTCGCATTAATTTAGCTGTGTTACGGATATTCACAGCCTTCTAGTAGATTTTAAACAATTAAGTGGGTTGCATCTTCGTAAATCGTCGCGCCACAGAAAATCAGTCCCATTTCAAACGTGCGACCAAATGCTAATTACTTAACTGCGCGGCTCACACAAAAACTGTTTTAAACACGAATTTCTCTAATTCTTCATGAAATCAAGTGCGGTTTTTTGCGTAATTTATCGCATACGGTCATGCTATCGCCGTTTTAGCATAAACCTTTTCTGTAGCGTGAGTTATTCAAATATATTGCCCATAACTAAAAATGGTACCAAGTGCGCCATAGAAAAGTCCTTCGCAGGCGGCTGTTATCTGTCATTATCTTGCTAGGTAACCATATACAGTTTTGAGTTATTGGCTGCCAAAGTCTAAAAAACGCCAAAAAACTCAAACACAGAATTCGGTCATTTTGTGCATACTGCCTGATACACAGTCAAATTATCTCTTTAATGAGCCATACCACATCAAAATCGGTCCACTAGAGAAGGAGTTATGCCGTCTTGAAGTTGGGACCTCAAGGGCAAAAATGGTCAAAATCGCAGTTTTTGAAGGGCCGTAATTTTGGTTGTAGGGCAGCTAGAAAAAATCGGACAGTGAATACGTCAATGGCGTTTTGTGGTCTACAATACCTGAAAGTTTCAGCTCTCTAAGCCGATTTTGAAAAATCAGCTGTACAGATAGATAAAGGTTCGATTTTTTCGTGGACTACCTCTTAAATCGCATTTTCTAATTTTTAATGAAATCGAATGCGGCTTTTTGCCTGAATTGTCGTAGGCGGTCATGCTATCGGCCCTGTTAGCATATTTTCGTTGTCATAGCGCGAATTATTAAAAATGGTCAAGAGTACCCCATTCATGAAGTTACGGCCAAATCCATCGATCTGTCCATGAAATTTTCACAAAACGCCATTTTTCCGGCCATATCTCCGGAACTGTTTGACCTAGAAGCGTCATAAAAGCGTCATTGGAGTCGCCAGGGACTCTAGATTTGAACTCTGCAGTTATCTCACTTTCAACGCAATCAGGGAAAAAGCTCAATTTTAACGTTGCGGAAATTAGTGTTCAGAGTAAACGTAGCGCAGATTAGGGTTTAACCCAGGCCGGAGCTCGACCTTGTCTACAACTTTCGTCTGAGGCCCAAGCCGCAACGACGCCTCAATGAAAAGCTATTCGCAAAAAACTGCCAGGTCGCTAGTGATGTAAAAAAATTAATTTAATTGCAATTGAAATTAGCGTAATTGGCCCGTTTTTAACTTCAATTCAATTAATTTAATTTAATTGAAATTCAAAAGTTGGGCCATAATGTAATTGTAATTTAATTGAAATTCGCTTGGAATTTCAATTATATTTTCAATTATTTCCTGTGGTGAATGTAAGGAAATGCGTCGCTAATGACTCTCAACAAAAACCTATTTAAGGTTTGTCACCTCTATATACTGACCGCACTTTGTTTGAAATATTTTATGCTCTGCTTTTTATTTTCTATTCCATAAACGTCCAAACAGTGATTTTTGGTGTATGGATGGGTTGCCAGCCCTTTTTTGGCGAAGGTACCTATTAAGTTATGTTGCTCAAAAATGCTGAAAACCTTCAGATTATTCACTAATATACAGGGTGTGCCAAAAAAAACAACCCAGCAGCGTTTTTGCTGTAGCAACCGCAAAACTCAACCGATTTGAATGAATCCTTTTTTAAATGAAAGATAAATAAATTCTTGAAAGATTGATGGACCGTATATTAAGATAGTCTGCTTAGTTCCTGAGATATTTGTCCTCAAAGCCAAAAATCAAAACAGAGATTTTGGCAATGAACAAGAGTGATAAAGCAGATTTTTTTCTTTTGCAACCATGAATCTGAACCGATTTGAATGAATCCTTTTTTGAATGAAAGACTGATAAATTCTTCAAAGATTGGTGCAATTTTATTGAGATTCTAGTAGATAGATTGATGTTTTCGTGTTGAAAAACCAAAGACTATGTCGAGTACGGTAGCTCGAAACGAACGGATCTAAGAGAATCGAAAATTTTTGAACAAAGCAGAAACCGAGTGGATTGTGAACAGAATATAGCTAGTTCTTTGAAATTCAAACTACAATGTAGGTAAAGTAAAACTGGGTGAAATAGGGTGCCCAGAAAATAGGTATAGTAATACTACTACACTACATAGGTACTTTTCCCGAATAATAACTAGGTAATACTAGGTCTACCTATGTAGTTCCCTTCCCGAGTTACCTAGATTTATTGTGACTGTGATTTTATTGTCATTAGCAACTAACAAAATGAAGCAAAAAACAAAGCAGACTTCAACACAGAGCGGGCTGGACCGCTAAACGGCTATTAATCCCCTACCCTTAAAAATGATAAAAAATGCAACACACTGCTCAGGAACTAAGTAGGGTACAATCATAGCAAATGTTTCACCAATCTTTCGAATTTATTTATCTTTCATTCAAAAAGACTCATTCAAATCGGTTGAAATTTGCGGTTGCTTGCTACAACAAAAAATCTACTGGGTTGTTGTATTCAATCGGTCTTGTTCATTGCCAAAATTTCTGTTTTGACTTTAAGGATCTAAGCAGAGTATCTAAACAAATCTTTCACGAATTTATTTATCTTTCATTTAAAAAAGGAATCATATAAATCGGTTGAAATTTGCGGTTGCTACAGAAAAAAGTCTGCGGGGTTTTTTGACGGGTCATGTAAATTGAAATTAAAAATGCATAACTTAATGTCACACTACATTGTATATTCTATGATCGATAAATGCTTCCTGAAGCACGTTGTAACAACTACGGTATAAGTTACTGCAGTTGGCACTGCTGGAGATGAGCAAGAATAATAAATCTTTAAATAAACCACACCCAGACCCAGAACCCAACTTCTATTCTAATTCTCACCATGAAAATTTCGAATCAAATCTGTACTGTATGAGCATACATAACGAGTGTTATTGAGATTGGAGTGCTTATCACTTTATATTTAATTTGCCAACTGAAACGTAAGCTTGACGGGTTTGCAGCGTTGCAACAAGCTCAATCAACTACGAACAACACTATATATGGACACTAAAAAATACGTATTGACACTACAGCAAAACCATACCATTAAAGTGGCTACCCGCATAACAGAACAAAACGATCGTTGGTATAAGTTTCGATGCAAATAAGTAGTATAGTCAGTTTATGGTCTGTATGTGTCCAATAAGGTGGGTTTTGGTGATTGTTGTTGTCGACTGAAGCTTGCTACCATCATCCCATAGTAGGAAGGGTGGTAATTAGCATGCATAACTGGCACCCATGTGCTTAGTTTGCCCTCAGACATTAGGCCATGACACATGACCAGACCTGTGAAGCCACATGACAACGCCTGCAATAAAATAGTGTAGTGTAGTGTAGTGTAGTGTAGTGTAGTGTAGTGTAGTGTAGTGTAGTGTAGTGTAGTGTAGTGTAGTGTAGTGTAGTGTAGTGTAGTGTAGTGTAGTGTAGTGTAGTGTAGTGTAGTGTAGTGTAGTGTAGTGTAGTGTAGTGTAGTGTAGTGTAGTGTAGTGTAGTGTAGTGTAGTGTAGTGTAGTGTAGTGTAGTGTAGTGTAGTGTAGTGTAGTGTAGTGTAGTGTACAGTGGGCTGTACTGTACTGTGCTTAGAAATGGGAACGAAAATTAATTTACATGTCCATCTCTAACTGTACTGTACTGTAGATATTCTATTAAACAAAAAAATACCCCATCATAATAGTGAGCAGCCTGCTGCAATAGATAATCAGGGTGCAAAGTAGAGGCCCAATTTCCAACACTCTACAAAACAAATTCACTTTTTTGATAATACATCAGCATAAGGTGAAAAGGTCACATACGAGGTCAAAAGGTTCTGCATCCTTGGAAAATCCGTACGGACCTGAGGCTTCATGAGTGTGGGCCAGATCGGCCGAAATCACAACTGCCACCTTCTGAGGCAGTTCTTCCAGAAAACTGTAAGTTTTTCGGCCTACAAACAAAGCAGGGTTCAGAGAAGACAGGAAGAACAGAAGGAAGATGCCTTTACTTACCCAAATCAAGCAATTCTTCTATCATATTTGAAGGCTTCTGGTATCGTTTGGAAGGTTGCGACATGACCACAACTTTGGCTTTACCAACATCTTTTATAAACAAAAGTGGAATCACCTCGCCCCATCTGCAATACACAAAGTTTGACATACAAAGACATCTAGTTAGTTGAAAATACAAACACTGAGAAGCATACTGTACATGTAACAGGGGGATCTGGGGGGTCTGCCCCCCACCCGACTTAGGCCAGACCCTCCCCAGATGGGGACCCCCCTCCGATTTTTCTGGCAAGTAAATTTTCGAGCAAATTTTTGCAATTTTTTACAATTTCACACACAAAAATTGGCAAAATCGCCTGCAAAACAGCACTTTTTAGCTGTATTTCAGCCCAAATTAGCGATTTTTGGCAATTTTTAGCCAAAAAATTGCGATTTTTTTTCGATTTTTGAGCGTTTTTAGTGCCCACCCCCTCCCCCAAAATTTTGGCTCAAACCCCCCCGGCCGGCGCCAGACCCCCAACCCCTCCTCCCCCCATCGGCGGATGACCTGTTACATGTATGGTTTGCCCCCACCCGACTTAGCCTAAATCCGCCAATGGGGACCCCCTGATACGATTTTTCCAACCCCCTCTGATTTTCAGGCAAGTAATTTTTTTCGCAACTTTTTGCGATTTTTTATAATTTCAGACACAAAACTTACCAAAATCGCCTGTAAAACAGTACGTTTCAGCTGTATTTGGACCAAAATTAGCGATTTTTGACGATTTTTGGCGGAAAAATTGCGATTTTTGAACGTTTTTAGTACTGTTATTTTAATAGTGAAATTTTATTTTAATTTAATATTAATATAATAGAACTAGCCGATTTTAATTTTAATTTATTATTAATATAATAGTCCCCTGCTAGTTTTAATTTAGATTTAATATTAATACTATTTAATAACAATTTTAATAGTATTTTAATAGCATTTTAATAGTAGATTCTAAAATGAACTTAAAAAGTTCTGGACACACTTTAGCGAATTGGTGAAACAACATCTTTTACTTGAAATTGCTAGTGTAAGTTAAAAATTTAATCAGAGATCCAACTTAGAAGCATTTTTCTCTGTAAATTCATGACCATTCTTTTTAAAATGACTTTGTCTGAACATGGTTTTAGGCATACATGTAACAGAGGAGTCTGGGGGTCTGCCCCCACTCGAGGTAGGCCAGACTCCCCCAGATGGGGACCCCTCCCTTGAGACGACTTTTTGCGATTTTCTGCAATTTCAGACATAAAAATTGCCAAAATCGCCTGTAAAACAGCACTTTCTAGCTGTATTTCAGCCCAAATTAGCGATTCTTGACGATTTTAGCCGAAAAATTGCGATTTTTGAGTGTTTTTAGTGCCCAACCCCCTCCTAAAATTTGGGCTCAGATCAGACCCCCCCCCGCCGCCGCCAGACCCACCAAACCCGACCGGACTCGCCCCCTTCCGCAGATGACCTGTTAAGATATTCGAAATTGCATTCGAACAGAACCTAGGCATTAAAATTTGAAAGAAAAGATTGATGCATAGGTATAGAGACATTTTTGACAGGAAAAGACTGTTGCATAGGTTATTGAGTAGATTAAGGTCCTTTTGTCAGTCATGCCTATTACTGAGAAAAGTTCCACAGTTTCCAAGATTCGAGATTCAGAGGGCGGTCAGACACCTTCAATTTTTATCATTTTCTGAGTAATAATTCTGATTTAAATTCTAGTATTGTAGGTAACTCCTTCATTGTCAAACAAGGTCAAACTATTAAAATGCTATTAAAATACTATTAAAAATAAATTTTAATATTCAGCCCCTCTTTGTATTTTTAATTTAATTTAATATAATAGTAGGCCCTCTATTTTAATATTAATATAAATTTAATACTATTAAAATGGCACTATTAATAATAGTTTTATTTTAATATTAATATATTAAAATAACAGTAGTTTTTAGTGCCCAATCCCCACCCTAGAATTTGGGCTAAGACCGGCACCAGATCCGCTAACCCCCCTCCCCTTTCGGCGGATGACCTGTTAGTCGTATGATGAGAAGCTTATAAATTTTATCGGTACCCTAATAGCCGCCTGACAATTCTAATGGTCTAAAAGTGCATGCACATCGTATCTTTAAACAGTTTTCAGCGGCCGCTGCAAAATAATCTAAAAACACTGCGCTATTTTCTACCAGAGAAACATATGCGCTCCCTCCCAGGGCTGTTGGGTCGGTTTTTTTCCTCGGTTTTTTTCGTTTTTTTCCGGAAAAAAACCGGTTTTTTTCCTAGGGGCTCGGAAAAAAACTAAAATGCGGAAAAAAACTCAAACAAGTTTTTAAAGGAAATAGGCAGAATAACTGGTTAAATTCGCTTCAAATGCTTTGAATTTACGTTAATAGAAGCTTTACAAGCATTTCCATAACATAACTTAGCTGTTTTTGGCAAAAAATAACGGTACCATTTTCAGTCTACTTTAATTATTGTGTTTTTGTTGTTTTAAAATCAAATTACTACTCTTAAACATAAAATTAGTGCATTGCGTAATAAAACTCACGCTATTTCGTTGAATTCTGCAGTAAAAAGCGATTGTTAAAAAATTTTTTCTGTCATCTCGGAAAATAACTTTTGGAAAAAAACCGGAAAAAAACAGGAAAAAAACCGAAAAAAAACCGGCTTGAGTTTTTTTCCGGAAAACAAACAGCCCTGCTCCCTCCCTACATGGTGCGATCGCATGCGTAGATAAATAGTAGGCACCTGTCGTCTAAATAGGCCGCAGCTGCGGCCTTTACGAGCACCGGAGCATGGCGCCGGGCCCCCGCCGCACCACTGCCATTCAATGGAACCACCAGCGGAACCCAATTAGCCGTTTCCTTTGTGTTAGTCTTGTACAAGACAAATTGAGAATAGAAAGAGACGCCTGCCCTGCGACTAGTTCTACAAAGACGAAACCTTTGTCTACACCTACCTCAAAATATTAGGCTCAGCGGCCGTAGCGACCGGGCCAAAGAAACTCAGTCCCGACACGTTGCATCCTTGACTGCTTAGATTAGCGATCATAGCTTGACTAATCTGCGCGTCCATTTTAACCTCCACGTCGTAGCAGCAAGGGGGACATTCGCAATTGTCAGTATGAGCTGAACCGTTTCCCAGTGAGTTCAGGTAGAAGACAAACCGGTTCATGTCGGCAACTCCGTGAGGGGTGGAGAGAAATATTAGATCAGGCTTCAGTTCTCGGATGTGGTTTCCCACTTCAACCGCTGATCTGTGCAGACTCCAGGCCCATTGTTTTGCCCACTTGCTGGGGGACTCAAATCGACTGGGGTTTAGGGCGATACCCCCGTGGGGGAGTATGTAGGCCCCCAATATTCGGGCGTCTGACAGGGAAAAGTAAAAAGTGAAGAGAAATAGTAGAAGTAACATAATTTTCGCTCTGCTACATTGATCTAAAAAGAGGTTAGATAAGCGTGATTCAGAGCTGGGAAATTCAATACCTTTTAGGGATGGTGCGGCCGCCTATAAACGCACAACCAGGGAATTATTATTACAACCAAACTGGGCTGCGCTCGCGTGGGCCGTTGCCATGGTTACGAATTTGCCGCTCCCGCCCTTGCAACAGTAATCGATGGCGGAAATGCGGTTGCGTTTCGGTTCGGATCGAAGTGACGGCCGGTTTGGAAAATATGGATGTCGCGCAAAATGGGAAAATGTGCATGATTATCAGTCTTTTGTAGCCAATTTGTTTTGTAGATCGTTAGGTTAGGTTAGGTTAGGTTAGGTTAGGTTAGGTTAGGTTAGGTTAGGTTAGGTTAGGTTAGGTTAGGTTAGGTTAGGTTAGGTTAGGCTAGGTTAGGTTAGGTTAGGTTAGGTTAGGTTAGGTTAGGTTAGGTTAGGTTAGGTTAGGTTAGGTTAGGTTAGGTTAGGTTAGGTTAGGTTAGGTTAGGTTAGGTTAGGTTAGGTTAGGTTAGGTTAGGTTAGGTTAGGTTAGGTTAGGTTAGGTTAGGCTAGGTTAGGTTAGGTTAGGTTAGGTTAGGGTAGGTTAGGTCAGGCTAGGTCAGGCCAGGTCAGGCCAGGTTAGGCCAGGCCAGGCCAGGCCAGGCCAGGCCAGGCCAGGCTAGGCTAGGCTAGGCTAGGCTAGGCTAGGCTAGGCTAGGCTAGGCTAGGCTAGGCTAGGCTAGGCTAGGCTAGGCTAGGCTAGGCTAGGCTAGGCTAGGCTAGGCTAGGCTAGGTTAGGTTAGGTTAGGCTAGGCTAGGTTAGGCTAGGCTAGGCTAGGCTAGGCTAGGCTAGGCTAGGCTAGGCTAGGTTGCAGTTCCTTTGGAAAAAGCTGTTTTATTGTGCATGGCATAAGAGTCTTTCCGAAAGATAAAGAACCTAATCCGAAAGCACTAATTAATAGCGAGCACTAATTAGACAGAGTGTAAGAATGAGACGGAAACACGCCCTGGCAACCTGACCACCTATGGCAGAGATTTGATCCTTATTACAATGACAGGCTAATGGGCCGTGCAGAGGGTGCTCATACAACTTTCAAAACCCAGCTAAGGAGTCGTATCATGAGGTTCTTGCTTTGTGTACTCTGGCTAACTCTAACAACCTCTACATTTTCTGGCAAAAATTCAATTCAGTTAAACAGCACATATCGAGAGTTGAGGTATGATAGTATTCTGTAGTATTTCTTGTACATATAAATTTAATTAATTAATTAGATGGGCAGTGAGATGTGACCAAGTCAAGTGTCATTGGAACATCTACCATACAACCGGAGGCTACAGTCAACAGAATACCAGTTGTTCACCCGATTTCCATACGGTTCTTTGGAAGAACGCAGCCAAAAACAAACTATTTTCTTATTTAGAAGTCTCACTAGAAAAGCAACTAAAGCTATATTGCAATCGATCATGTTCTATCTTTAACTTTGCTTCTTTTTACAGCTCTTATTTTCTCGACCGTTTACTAATGTTTCAACACTACGATTTGCTTAAAGTAACTCATAAATCTGGTTTTCTCGGTCGTTTATACTCAAACAATCTGTTCATAAGTCTGAATAAGTTCAATTTCGTAGGAATTATTTTGACTTTAATCTACCTTCCCTTGACTTTTCTGTTGAACATCCAGAATCTACTGGTTTTGTCAAAAATGCTGAAATCTGATTCCGGAGCTGCCGTCTACTTTCACTTAGCCGCCGTTATAACAGGGCTTGGAGGTACGTGTATGAAGCTTCTTGAAGAACTGAGACTCTTTGAGGCTCTGCAAAATTGGTTCGATTGGTGCCCGGTCTCTTATTATCTTTATTTGAAGAAAATTGGCGTTTGGTTATTGCACGGCTTTGTAATGCCAAATCAGTGTTTTCTAGTAGCATTAGCTGGGGACAGACTTTACGCTTTAATATCACCTTTAAAATACCGTTGCCTAAATCAGAGAAAACGCAGCGCAAAAATCGCCATAATTATCTTAGTGGTTAGTACTTTTTGCTTCTGGGGTCCTATAGACTTTTGTGCACTGGTGGGCTACCCGTTATCAATGCGGCTTTTGAAATTGGAAAGTCAGGACGTTTTTGGATCGCACTTTAATGTAGTGATTAGAATTTTGTTGGTAGGTGCACAGATGATTCTTGGCTTGGCTATGTACCGAAAATTCAAAAAATATTTGGCCAAAAACCTCCTCGAACAGGAAGAATCTGAGCTGAAATTGAAAGAAAAGCAAAAACGGAACTTACTGATAGGAACTGTTGGTCTGAATATTATTTCAGTTCTCTCTCAAGTTGTTCTATACCAAGCTGTACCTCTTTACTTATATTTGTATCGAACATTGATTGAAAATAACACGGTAATCCTTTACGTTCGTCACTTTGATTCATACGTTTATTATCCTAATTTAATCGAAGCTTTTATTAGCCGGATTGTACTACCGTTTTTGTATTTCAGTAATGGTAGTATCGGTATGCTGCTTCATATGATATTTACTCAAAGCTACAGGGAGGCCTTTTGGAGAACATTTTCAGGCAAAACTATTCTCAAAGTCAAACTGACTTTATGTAAAATTATTTACACGAAAAATTCTGGCAAAATTAGATTAGGCTGAATGTTGTTGTTTGTTTATGTAGAAATAAAGTCTAAAAAGTATATTTCAACACACATTAACACCGCATAGACAAGTAAACACCCATAAAGGGTAAATAACACCCACATGCGCCACCATTAGAGTGAGCGTGTTTATACTCGCAATCGGGGCACCCCCGAGACAATTTTTCGGACCCCCTTCCGAATTTTCTGGTAAATTCATGCGATTTTTTAGAATTCTAGACACTAAAATTGCTAAAATCGCCTGTAAAACAGCGCTTTTTAACTGTACTTGAACCTAGATTAGCGATTTTTGACGATTTTTAGCCGAAAATTGCGATTTTTGAGCGTTTCAACTTTCAAGTGCCCGACCAGCTAGAATTTGGGCTCAGTCAAAGCCCCAAACCCCCTCCTCCTTCGGTGGACGACCTGTTACATGTACGTTTCTATGGTCTTCCTGTGTTTTTTCAGGCCAGACACGCATTTTACAGATACGGCAATGACGAAACAAATAGAGGCAGTGGCATAGGAGGTTTTCTTAATATGCAAACAACAGTAAAGACAGGTCAATGTGGCTTTCGCATCATCCAAGTAGCTATTTTGAAGAAGAATCCGTAGTAGGCATTATCGTAGGTGACTGCAAGCGTCAAATTGTGTTTGAGCGCCAATTCTTGAACCGCTTGCTGGGCGGCGCCGGCGTGAACGCTGCCGTCGGAACATCTTCCCCAATCGAATGACATACCCGCTAACAGCTTCACCAGTCTACCTAGAACCAAACTCAGAACCGAAACTTGTCATGAAAGACGCCAACGCAAGAGAAAGAATTTGGTAAGCGCGGGAGCACTTTGTTGACTTTTCCCTATAGCTCCCTACATTGATGAAGTATCTTCTTTCCACTACGACTAGTATGTATCGCGTCATATTTTGGTCCGGCCGGCCGGACCAAATAGGCTACAATATTTGGTTCGCCCTAACCAAATCTGTCAATTTTGTGCTACCTACCAGACAGGGTTGTATATTTTTCCGAAAAAAACCTCGGCCTGTTTTTTTCCATTTTTTCCGGTTTTTTTCCGTTTTTTTCCAAAATCGCGGAAAAAACTCCAGCTCAAGTTCTGAGTACCCTAGCTTGGTTTTATCATTCCTAACGCTTTCTAGCGCCTTCCTCAGTCTTTTCAGAACAGAAATACCCGTCTTACATAGATTTAAATCAGGAAATAGGCATGAAACTGTGTCTGATAGACCCAATCAATAAGCGCAATATGTAAATTTTCTTACAGCAGTTTACCTTTTTGTTTTAAATTGCCAAATTTGGTCTTTTCTGTTGTTTTTCTAACAGTTTTGAGTTAGTCTGGCGTATTATACATCGCAAAAGTTCATTTTTTTACTGAAAAATGACATAAATTAGCTATTTTTAGCTTGAGTTTTTTTCCACGATTTATGTTTTTTCCGACCCTTAGGAAAAAAAACCGGTTTTTTTCCGAAAAAAAACGAAAAAAAAACACCGGAAAAAAACACCCCTCACATCCCTGCTACCAGACATGGGAAGAGGGAGGTGGAGGGGGATTGACCCGTCAGGCTCTGCCCTACTGAGCCGGAAATTTTTGGAAGAATTTTGTACAGAAAGATATGATGAAAGCATGCCTAGATTAATGAGCTTAGAACAGCTTATTTTAACTTATCCCAAAAAACCTTGACTCTGGAGAAAAAAACGAAAAAAAAGACTAAACAAAACAGATCGAAGTTTTTTCGAAAAATTCATCCCTGAGCATAGCCCAATTTAGCCCCTAATTGCCTGCAATTTTAGCAGTTTTTGAAGCTGTAAAAAATTGCAAGAAAATCGGCCGTTTTGCAAGACGACAGTTAATACAGTTATAGCAATTAGCATTTCAACAATGTACCGTTTATGGATCGATTAAGATCGTGCAGCGAAATATAGTCGTGTCCGGCCAGAACGCCTCCCGGTCTGACTTTGTGCCAGTACAAATTAACATCGTTCCTCACTGAACAGTAGTCATGAGCTGCGTCGATATAGACAAAATCTAATGACTCGTCAGCAATCTGGCTAGCTGCCTTATCTCCCTAAAACATGCCAACGCTAAGCTAACAAACGTCTCAGAAATCACTAATTCTTAGCTTAAAATAGGCTTGAAAAGCCTTTCAAAATCGGTGCTTTCAGAAGCCGTTTTTGTCTTTTTTGTTTGTTCTTAGCTCTAAAATGCTATTTGGCAGCTTAAGAGTCAGTGTCTGATTCGATCGAGTCTTGGTATTCAGACCCAAAATTGAAAGTTTGGCGTACAAGGCTGTAAGTTGGCAAACTAATACTACTTGATGAGTTATTCAACTGCTGCTGAGGAATTCCCAATTCGACGCTCCACGCTCGAGATATAAGCCCGCGAAAATCGGCTTGCTTAACTATGGGACGAAAATTTCCAACTTCAATTTCTTTCTTACTGACAAGGGTTGGGACTTAAAAATTGGGGCTTTTAGGTAACTTTTCGAGTAGATTAAGAATCTTTAGTCCAAAATTGTTTTCGATGAAAAAAATTTTTTTCGCCCCCCCTTTGGAGCCCCCCAGCTCGACTGGAACCCCGCCTAGATGCACTTTTTTATTTTAGAATTTCGTAGCGCTATTCAAGACCTACATTTTGGTATAAAACATTCAAGATTTGAGAGGTAGGTTTTTGAGAAAATTCACTTTGAATGTCCAAAACCTGAAAAAATCGCCACCTTTCAGTGTGCTCGGAAATGTCGCAAACGATTCCTAGCCTTTAAATCGTAACTGAGACCTAAAAATTGGGGCTTTTAGCTAACTTTTCGAGTAGATTAAGAATTTTCAGTCCAAAATTGTTTTCTATGGAAAAAAATTTTTTCGCCCCCCTTTGGAGCCCCACAGCTCGATTGGAACCCCCTCTAGACGCATTTTTTTATTTTAGAATTTGGTAGCGCTATTCAAGAGCTACATTTTGGTATAAAATATTCAAGATTTGAGAGGTAGGTTTTCGAGAAAATTGACTTTGAATGAACAAAATCGCCAGACAATAGGGACAAAAAAAGCAGGTTTTTGTACATTCAAAGTCAATTTTCTCGAAAACCTACCTCTCAAATCTTGAATATTTTATACCAAAGTGTAGGTCTTGAATAGCGCTACTAAATTCTAAAATAAAAAAATGCATCTAGGGGGTTCCAGTCGAGTTGGGGGGCTCCAAAGGGGGGCGAAAAATTTTTTTTCATCGAAAACAATTTTGGACTGAAAATTCTTAATCTACTCGAAAAGTTAGCTAAAAGCCCCAGTTTCTAGGTTTCAGTTACGATTTAAAGGCTAGGAATCGTTTGCGACATTTCCGAGCACACTGAAAGTTGGCGATTTTTTCAGGTTTTGGACATTCAAAGTGAATTTTCTCAAAAACCTACCTCTCAAATCTTGAATATTTTATACCAAAATGTAGCTCTTGAATAGCGCTACGAAATTCTAAAATAAAAAAGTGCATCTAAGGGGGGTTCCAGTCGAGCTGGGGGGCTCCAAAGGGGGGCGAAAAAAATTTTTTTCATCGAAAACAATTTTGGACTAAAGATTCTTAATCTACTCGAAAAGCTACCCAAAAGCCCCAATTTTTAAGTCCCAACCCTTGTCAGTAAGAAAGAAATTCAAGTTGGAAATTTTCGTCCCATAGTTAAGCAAGCCGATTTTCGCGGGCTTATATCTCGAGCGTGGAGCGTCGAATTGGGAATTCCTCAGCAGCAGTTGAATAACTCATCAAGTAGTATTAGTGTGCCAACTTACAGCCCTCTACGCCAAACTTTCAATTTTGGGTCTGAATAGGGCAAAGGGCCAAGACTCGATCGATTCAGACACTGACTCTTAAAATAACGATTTTTTGTCTCCTTACTGAAAAAAGTGCTAGAAACGCATTTCCAGGCGTTTTGGAGGTTTTTGAAATTTTGCATCCCTTCAGCGAAACCCTCCACGACCTGACGGATAACCCCTCCCGAGACCGGCCCGGCCGGTTACATGTATGCGTACATTTATACAGTATTTTGCCACTAGTCTAGCTAGGTACCTGGCACGAGGACCATAAATGGCGCTAACTGCCTGACTGATGGATGATTAAAAAATTACCGTCATTCGAAGCAAGCTAACTTTGTGTTTCCACGAATTTACTTTGGTTTTGGTGATCTCAATATTCTGAGCACCATCATCGTCACTCCATGGATCGATAAGATAGAGATTTCGGCACGATTTCCAGCCTTCCAAAATAACCGCTGAGAAAACTCCTCGGTAGACACCGATTTCCGCGCCGGCGCCCGTAAATCCTAGTGCTTCCAACAGGTAACCCAGTTGGGCGCGCGATCTTATGGACATGAGGAAGTTGGAAGCGGGTTGTCGGTCGGGCTTGACAAACAGGTCATCCAGTGGTTTGGCTTCGCTATCCAACTGACCCAAGTGTCCGTGTCTGATGCAATACCGTAAAAGAGAACGAACCAGAATCAGACTAATTATGCCGGCTATTGTCACTCTTATCAAGCCATTTCGTCGTCTCCACATTTTTCTCTACGCATCAGTGACAAGCTGGAAACGCAATAACTTGATCTGAACTTGATCCACTATATCGGTCAGCGAAATAACAACATATATAGTGTCTGCTGGTGAACGGCGGCCTCTGCCTGGCCGCTCTGACCTCGCGTGTGTGTACAGTACCAGGGCAGACTGCGAAAAGAGACTCTATTTAGGGAGCGTCGGTAAATGTTCTGTTCTGCCAGCCAACGGCCAGCGGCCAACAAGTGATGGCCGGAGCTGTCAAGGATGTAATTTGACCTTTGACGCCCTCTGAATAGCAGCTTTAGCCGTTGGATTGCGTAATTATCAACAGACCGATTTAGAGAGGGCCGGCGACCAGCAAATTCCTATTCTCTTCTGCCTGCTGCTTGTCACCTATCCGATTGCAGTCGGCCGCATCTCTCGATGGCCGGGCGAGGGTTGGCCGGCGGAACAGACATTTACTGACGCTCAACTTAGACACCTTTAGTAAAGAATTTTCTCTTTTCTCTTATTTTGACAGGTTCTTTCTATCTACCTCCACCAAAAAAGGTGTACCTTTGTACCTACACACTACACTTACCTTGCTTGGATACCTTACTGTTTTCAATTCATGTAGTTCATAATAACTGATATGATGGCTTTTTTATGTAGAAATTCAAAGAGTGTGGGTCCGAAACTTGCAGGATTGAATGATGTTGGTTGTCATTGGGCATTACATACTGACGGGGCGGGGGCCCAATCGCAATACCAATCATTTCCACAAGTTTCCAGACCCATACTTTTTGAATTGCCGAAAAATTTGGAATTCCTCTGGACCACCTTCATTCTTGGTTTTCGGGTCATAACACCGGGCCGGGTTAGAATTTTGGCACCAAACTTGTACAATTTGTAACCGGTTGTCAAGGTAATTAATCCTTAAATTTTCAGCCAAATCGATACAGAACTGACCGACAACGAATCGCTTGAGTAAAGTTCAAAGAAGGGGATGGACATTTTTGGTCCATTCTGTATGAGGTTTTTAATATTACCTGCTGTTTATATTACCGGGATGCTACAGCACATAGGGCATAAGATGATACAAACAAACCAGTCTGTGTGTCTACGCACTTTTAACTACAGATAGTGCGAAGAGAGAAGAATCCACGCCTCAAATAGAGGATTCTGCCTGAAACTAGTTTGCGCTGACCTACACCTGCAATTGGAGTGCTTTTGTGACCACCGGCGTTTTTTACACACGTTTAGGAGCGATGCAACCCTTCATCCGTTCCGTTGTAACATTTTGCTACTCAAATCGACAAATAAATTAGTCAAATTTCGACAAATAAAGCTCGTCCGGAACCCCCCAACGCGTACCTTTTTATTTCAGAAAAACGTTGCGCTATCAATTACCTACAGTTTGGTGGTGTGAAGCATTCTGGGCTCAGACCCACGGAGCGCGAGTAAATTGAGCTTAAACAGGTCCCAGTCGCAAAATCGAAATCGGAAACTGACCTGGAAATTTTCAACCTGAGTAAAAGTGTGAAAATTTTGCGACTGGTACCCGTTTAACCTCCATTTCCTCACGCTCTATGGGTCTGAGCCCAGAATGCTTTAACCAACTGTAGATAATTGATAGCGCAACATTTTTCTGAAATAAAAAAGTACGTGTTGGGTGGTTCCGGACAAGCTAGAGGGTCGAAAAAAATTTTTTCCTCAAAAATGAAATTTGATAAACGTTTCTTAAAACAATCCAAAAGTACTGTAAAAAGGATATTTTCGAAGAATATTATGATAAAAGTATGCCTAGGTTAGGTGTGAATCCTACTGTTATTTTACTAGTGGATTTTTATTTTACTATTTACTAAATTTACTACAAATTCAGCTCTTCAATTTAATTTTAATTTTTGTTTTACTATCAGGCAGCTCCGATTTTACTAATTTTTGTTTTACTAATAATTTTACTCATTTTACTACTATTTTACTATGATTTTACTAGTTATAAGGTCCAATTTTGTAGCAACGATGCCAAGATCTTATAACTGACTGATGTTGGTGTCAAAATAGTTGCTGAATTTGATCATGATACAAGGTTTTCCAGAACTTTAGAGGCAAATGTGTAAAATTTGAGTCACAAAAGTGCACCCACACATCTTTTAGTGCAAAATTGATCTACATTATTCTTGAAATTCACCAAAAACTAGTAAAATAGTAGTAAAATTTCTATTTTACTATTGACCCCGTTTGGTAATTTAATTTAATTTTTACTTTACTGTTGGCTCTTAATTTTACTTTTTACTATTGTTTTACTACTAGTAAAATACCACTAGTATTACTAATTTTTGTTTTACTATACTATAGTAAAATAACAGTTGAATCAGCTCAGACTAGCTTATTTCAACCTATCTAAACGAAAAATAACCAAAAAACCTCAATTCTAATCTAACGAAAATCGGACTTTTTGGCTTATCTTCCTCTCAACCGCCATCAGCCGCCGCTAAACCCTCCAGCCAGCCATCTCAGAATTTATCACCCCTCAGCCGAAATGATAGCCTATGTCTGTCAACAGTAATAATGACAGTTCGTCAGAATTAGAACCTCAATCTCAATTTGCTCTGCAGTCAGTTTCTGCTTCCATCCACAACAGACAATGCCTTGTGAGACTGAACATATGCTATCGCACAGCAAAACTGCTGAAAAGTAGTACCTAATATCCACTCTTAGCTTGGCGGATAAATTGGAGTAGTTTGTTTTGTGGGAGATTAAGAGAAACAAGCGCAAAGACGAAAGGCGGTGGGTACCGTTGTCAAGTAAATTTGTTTAGTAATTTACTTACTTTTTAATATACTTGCCCCTCCACAAAGCAATTTACTTACTTTTTAATTTACTTTGACTAATTCACCAACAATTTAATTTGATTTTAATTTACTTTCAACTTCTAATTAAATTCTAATTTACTTTTCTATACAAAAAATTTCCGAAAATACCACAAAATCACGAAATATCTGAGTATGGATTTTTAGTAAACTGATCGCAACATGAATCTAACTCCATCCTTTTGTTAAGCTTCATGTTTTTGGTAAAATCAGTTGTTCAGAAATGCATTATAATTTTTTTCTAGGAGCAAAGCAATAGATCTAAAGCTTTGGCTATCACTGTAACTTATGGACAGACCGGGATTTAATTAAACAAAGTTTTCATGCATTAGTGCATATGTACATACATGTATCAGGGGGTCTGCGGGTCAGCCCCCCAAGCCGATTTAGGTCAGCCCCCCTGATGGGACCCCCCGAGACGATTTTCCCGAATCCCGACCCCCCTAAAAATTTTTCTGGCAAGTAATTTATTGAGCAAATTTTTGCGATTTTTTTACAATTTCAGACACAAACATAGCCAAAATAGCCTGCAAAACAGCACTTTTTAGCTGTATTTCAGCCCAAATTACCGATTTTTGTCGATTTCTTGCCGAAAAATTACGATTTTTTTCGATTTTTGAGGGTTTTTAGTGCCCAACCCCTCCCAAAATTTGGGTTCAGATCCCACAGACGGCACCAGACCCCCAACGCCCTCCCGTTCGGCAGATGACCTGTGACATGTACGTATGCATCGGTGGTTGCACGAAAACTATAGCTTCACATTCTATACGTAGTATAGGATTCCAATTAAGATTTTTGAGAAAGATGTTTGAAAGTTGTGAAATCACCAAATCATCATTTTCAGTTTATAAAGCAGGCATCTACAGTAACCTCTATAGGTTTAGCCCTGACCAATTACGATATACATAACAGCAATCAGCTGGTTTTATTCCATAACTTCAGGGGCTGAAAAATCTCTATTATATTTTGCAGACTTTTGGTGAGCCTTGCAAGTTTGCCAAATTCTAGTTCTACCCACCTAGAATCTCGCTTGAGATTTCTTATTTGGTTTAGTTAACACTGGTCAAGCACCATACATGTAACAGCTCCGGGCCGACCTGGGGGGAGGGGGGTAGGGGGGGGGGTTTCCTCAGGTGGGGGGTCGAGGGGGGGGGGGGGTTTCGCCCAGGTGGGGGGTCCCAAATTTCAAAAAGCTCCAAAACGCCTAGAAATGCGTTTTTAGCACGTTTTTTTCAAAAAGGACGCTAAAAATCGCTATTTTAAGCTGCCAAATAGCGTTTTAAAGCTAAAAACAAGCAAAAAATGACAAAAAAGCTTCCAAAAACACCGATTTTTCTTCAATATCAGCAGTGGAAACGCCAAATTCGGTTTCCAAAGGCTTTTCAAGTGAATTTTAGGCTAAAAATTAGTGATTTCTGACCCAGTTTGTTAATACTGGAGCCACTACCACGACTTGTATTTTTTGGTCGGGGGAGGGGTCCCTTAACCTGTCTCGGGGGGGGGGGGGGGGGGGGGGGGGGGGGGGGGGGGGGGTTGGCCGTTGCCGCAGGGGGGGGGAACCCCCCCAAACCCCCCTAGTACATGTATGTCAAGCACACAGTCAGAAGTATCAAAAAATTTCAGAGAAAAATTGTGTTGAATGATCTGCTGCATTGCAGCTTGGTTTCAATTCCAAACAGTGAGAGCTTATGTACATTCTGTGGTTAAATAGATAGAGAGGAAAGGCACAAAACACAAAAGTAACATGTGAGAGCCAAGACTACCGCAGATCGAATAGTCAATGAAGCAAATTACAAGTAAATTAGAAGTAAATTGAAAGTAAATTTTTCAGGCTTTTCAATCTAATTTAATTTACTTTTTACTTGCTTCGCCATTTTCGTCAGAGATTTAATTTTATTTTAATTTACTTGCCACTTAATTTACTTTTCGGAAGTAAATTATTTTCGAATTTAATTTAATTTTGATTTTAATTTACTTGACAACGGTAGCGGTGGGCGGGCGGAAAATTGTACTGTAAGTATGGCTTGCCATTGAAAGGCATAGATACCGAAAGCAGACACTCACGCAGCACTTGCATGCTGCCAAAAGGTTCAGCAATAGCTAGGCGTGTGTAAGTAAATTAAGTATATTTTAAGTAAATTAAGTAAATTATTTTTGGTAAGTATAATTTACAAATTATAATTATAATTAACTTTTCCTGTTTTCGTAGAAATTTAACTTAATTATAATTTACTTACCAATTAATTTACTTGTATTAGTAAATTTCTAAAAAAATGTTTAAAATTATAATTATAATTTACTTAGCAACAGTAGTCTGAATAGGGCAAAGGGCAAAACGCGATCTGACCAGAGAACGACTCCTAAGAGGCAGTCCATGAAAAAGTCGAACCTTGGTCTGTACCGGAGAGTGCTGCATTGGGTACCCGGGTACACTAACCGGCACTTAGCATTTTCCGCAACAAAAATCAGATCCTGTTAGTGTACCCGGTACACTAACTGGCACTTACCGAAATCACGTTAAATTGCTTGTTTTCACGATTTCTGAGTAGAAATGCAATTTTGTAACCCAGATTACTGTTACTGCTATGTAAATGAGAGTGGTTGGTCAAAGTTTTCATTCTTGTGAGTTTTTTGTCAGTAAAAACGATTAAAAATGAGCAAAAAGATACGTAGACCTGCTTTAAAGCTACCGTAATGTTGAAAATTTTTGACACCCATGACATAAAACCTGTCTCCAAATAGTGTACCCCGGGTACACAATCCGGCACTAAGTGCCAGTTAGTGTACCCCGAGTACGCTATCTGGAGGGGTACCCTATGCAGCACTCTCCGGTACAGCTGATTTTTCAAAATCGGCGTAGAAAGCTGAAACTTTCAGGCATTGTAGACCACGAAAGGTCATGGACGTATGTGCTATCCGATTTTCCCTAGTTTTTCAATGTCCAGTGGCCCATACGCAAATGGGATAAAAGAAGGGTTCTGGCTGGCCGTATTCAATCGTATTACGTACAGCTCAGTCGGTAGTGACAAGCAGGAAGCATTTCACAGAATTTTTGGGAAAACAAAGGAAAACTGTTGATCCAATAAAGAATCATCCCCCCCGACTCTTTGTGTACTTGATAGCATAGTAGACAGTTTGGCTACTGGAAAAGCATCTGGCAGAGAAACCCAACCCAGCCACAGCTGGTCTGCGCAAAGAGCCATCAGCTGGTCTAACTGGTAGGCAAGTGTGCAGAGTCTTGTTCGACAGCCAGAGTCATTGGTTTTTGTTGCCACTTGACGAGCCAGTCTCTGTTTATCTTTGACCCATCCTCTCCCGCTTCTGCCACTAGCTTTCCCGCCACTTCTAGCACTCGCTGCTCGCTTAGAAACTTGAAAATTAGTAAGGCTCTGCCAAAACACCTTAGACTAGGTTTAGGAAATGGTTTAGGAGTGGCTACATTCGGGTATTCTTGTCATTTTAGAATTATATTGTAGGGTCGAGTTATGAATGGAACTGCGTTGAAAACCCTTAAAACAAACGCCGACAGGGACTAGCGTTTCGAGGTAGAGTTCTGAGATTTACCTATCCATGTACCATATAAGGTGAAGCATCCTTAGGTCGCGATTTAGAGGGAGTCAGTAATTTGCGCTGGTGGGCAAAACTCTTCTTACCCCATGTTACCCGCATGATTTTAGCTGAAGCATGGTGATGGAGACAGTTCCTGGCAAACCGGTGGTCACTGGCTACATCAAGGGCGACAGACAATCGGCAAAAAACATCTACGGAGCAGCCATATGGAAAGATCGCGAGGTCGGTGGGCTGTGGCAAGCTGTTCGTGAAAATCTGGACCGGCAGACTGTTCTGATGATAATGAATCTGGGTATTCTGTTCATTGTTCTGTGGATGCTGACTATTCTTGCTAAGAGTGGACTGTTCGGACAGGTTAAGTCATAGTTGAGGCTGGTAAACGCGCTCGTGTCTAAAGAATAAATAAATAGAAGCTGTTTTTTGGAGCACACAGGCGTGGAGTGGTTTTTAACAGAAGAAGGTTTGCTGCGGTAGAAAGTAGAGTGGTTTGTCGTGTCGTGCCTGAAAGCACGTTGCGTTGACGCAGAAACAAGTTGCGGTCCAGTTTCCAAATCACTGTTAGGGACGGAAAGAGAGTTGTCTGGATACTGAATTACTGCCAATCTGTACTAAGTAAGACCATGATATTTTAACTGGAAAATGACTGTCAGTGAACACAGTCTTCTGAGCACGGTCTTATACTGAAAACAAAACTCAATACATGATGACCATGGTCTTATAAGCGGAAAACTCCAGTACCTGCCGACTGTACCTGATAAATCCCAGTAAGTGACACCACCGGGACGAGCCTTCCACTGAGTGTTGTTCGGCAGCAGCCAAAACCAGTCTTCATCGTAAGGCTGATTGGTTTGGGATTGGGTGATGAA
Source organism: Sabatieria punctata (assembly GCA_030248155.1). Taxonomy (NCBI): domain Eukaryota; kingdom Metazoa; phylum Nematoda; class Chromadorea; order Araeolaimida; family Comesomatidae; genus Sabatieria; species Sabatieria punctata. Next base: position 47,824 of record JASANB010006605.1, read on the forward strand.
TTTTCTCAGTCCAGTCCACAGATTCTTGTTGAAATTCTGAATATAGTGGAAAAATACATTGTATGTTTTACGTATATGTTTCAAAAGGAAGGCACAGAAAATTCCAGAAACAACAGAAGCGCGCCTATACTTTGTACATAGAAAGTTCTAGAAACACGCGTCAGTGACAAACAAATAGGCCACGCCTACTTAAATTTGCGCAACCAATCATCACCCTAGAGAGTCTAAAGTGCCTACCGCCCTGCAGTAGGCCTTATCTATCGTGGGTGTTCACGACACTCCCTGGGCGGCAAAGTGTCAATGCTGGGTGGTGCTGATGAAGCAGTCTTTGTGGAACGTTAGCGGCCCTGAGACGATGGCACTATGGCAAGATTAGGGGCTGAGGCCTGTGGAACAGATGTTCATCTTCTTCCTTGAACTCTCATCTGGTGAATCCCCCTGTCCACTGGCATTTGGACTGAGTCTCTCGATTCTCCCCTTCTGCCACATTGACTTGAACTTGTCGTCATGGTGGGGGCGTCACAGCTCCTGTTTTGGGTTTGGGTCAGTGGACTTTTGACTGTGTGTAACTTCAGGTCCTCCTTGTCTTCAAGGCATCCATTAGATCTTCATGCATATCTTCTTCGAATAATTTCTTCCCAGTTACATAGATCTACGTCTGTATGTACACAACCGATATTGTACAGACTGTATTTCAAAGAAATTTGCAAAACTGGTTTAGGGCACCGTTTTGCTTTTTCTCACTTTCATCTCTGTGTTCCTGCTAGTAGCCAATGTGGACGCTAGAAAACTAAATCGAGAAATGAAGTCAGCCCCATAGGTACTAATTATGTAGAGCTAAGATGCTTGCTTTGCTTAGATCGAGTTAGTCTTAATTTGTCACTACAACAGAAGCAAAGGCAGAAATCGTGAATATGTCGATGCTAGAACATGATGGCGACCGATCCTTCAATCAGACGTTTCCAATTGAATCAATTTATTTTTCTCTTGTCAGCGCTACCATCAGCAGTGTTGGCGCGTTTTCAAATTCCCTCATAGTTCTTGCTACCTTTCGCAAAGGAACTGGGTTGACGTTCAAGTGCAATCGGTTGATTGCCATGCTAGCTCTATTTGACTCGCTGTCTTGCGTCTTTGCCATAAAAATCTGTCTTCAACTGACTGTTTTCGGATGGAGCTGGATGAGGCAGCAGAGTTGCTTTTGGAGCGAACTGCCACATGTTCTTTTCCTGAACTCTGGAAGCTTCTTGGTCTGGTCAGTGGCGTTAGATCGGTTTCTGGCATTGAAATATCCGCTCAGGTATATTTAATGCTACCAAATTACTGTTGGCAAGTCCGACTTGAACCTGGACTTATTAATAGGTTTTTAACCTGAAATCTGTGGACTTGAACCTGAACCTGAACCTATTTTATTTCAGCCGGACCTGAACCTGTTTCGTTTTACTGGACTCACTCAACAGGTTCAAAATTTGAGTGAAAATTTAGGCAAAATTTGTCAAATTTTTGGTTGGATTGCACAACATTTTCATGGTTTGTTGTTTTTACACCTATTTTTCAAACTGAATATGCAAGAAAACGAAACTACTGCCCGATAAAATGTGGTTTTCGTCTTTCATTACTAGTAGACAGTATAGATGTGCACGGGCACCTTTTTTCCGGCCCGGCCAGCCCGGCGGGCCGATCAGGTGAGGCATGCCCGGCGGCCGTTCCTGAAAGCCGTCCGCATTAACGCACAGCCGGCGGGCGCGGCCTCTGGGACAAAGAAGAATACGCGCCTCCAGTTTACGCCGCAAGCGCGTGCACAAAAAGAAGAAAATAACAAACGATGACGTGACGGCCCGATGGACACAAGCTTTTGCACTTCTTTCTGCGCCAGGATTACGATTCTTGTTTTGCTTCGCTTCCATACATGTCGCTGGGTTTTTCCCCCTCAGGCCCACCCTCAGGAATTGAGAAAAGAGGTTGTTTGGTCTTGTTGTTCTGAAGTTCTTTGAAACGTAACAAGTTTGCAAAATATTTTGTTGCGAACAGCAAAAACAACGGTAAAATGCAGGTGAAAACGTTGCTGCTTTTAACAAAATGTAGTCATAGTCAAACCGTTTGACTATCTGGTTTTCGTTTGACTACGTATTTATGGTACCGAAGGTAGTCAAACTTTGACTTTGACTACCTGTCCGTTTGACTGCGATATCACAAAAGTATTAACTATGACTTTGGCTTTGCCTCCATGCCCGACAGGCATCAAAATCGGGCCCGGCCCGGGGGGCCTGAAAATGGTGCCCAGCCCGGCCCGGCCCGCCCAAAATCATTGATGGGCATGCCCGGCCCGTGGACATCTCTAGTAGACAGACTTATATAGCTCAGAAAAGTTGCGAGCAGTGCAAAATTTCAACAATTCTTGAAATTATCAGTGGACTTGAACCTGAACCTATTGTCCAGGTTTTTTAGATGATGGACTTGAACCTGGACTTGAACCTGAAATTTCGATGTTGGATTTGACTTGAACCTGAACTTATTTTTTTAACCCCGGACTTTCCAACAGTATACCAAATACACTATATTGGTCAGTCTTTACACTGCTACATACAGAAAATACTGTAGGTATGAAACGTGGAACAGCGCCAAATACCTCTCGTGTCTGGTAGCGCCAGCAGTTTTGTTCAGTGTGTTCTTGGCAGTCTGCGCATATTTGCATTCAACCACTGAAGCCATAGTGCCTGTGTGTGTGCCTCCGGCAGTTTTCTACAGCTGGAGTTTTATTCCTTGGGTAGCTGGCAGCTATATGCTGAATGTTCTCGTTATTCTCACCAACATCTTTGCTTACAGGGCCAGCAAAAGTCTGTAATCAATGCTATTGTATGTTACAGGGTGTTATTGAATTGCTTGCAGGTATCAGCACAGAATCCTATCCCAGTTCCTCAGGTGAAACGCTGCTCATAGCCAGACGAACGAGTCAATCGATTGCATTGGTTGGAATGGTTTACGCCTGTACTTGGGTGCCGGCTACAATCATCGTTGGAGTGGCTCAACAAATGGACTTGACAGAGTCGGAGAGAGTGTACATTAGTCTGTATGTTGGATGGTTGTCTAATCTAAACATCAGCTGCAATGCGTTCATTTATGGCTCACGCAGCAGCCGGTACAGGCAAGAGTTTAGGAAGGTTTTTCAGAAGAATTCAGTGCAGCCTGTTGTATGATAAACAAAGAATGGGCCTGTGATAGATAAAATCGATCTTTTTCAAGATCAGCAGTTTGTGTGTCCAAACTGTGGGTGGTTGGCGAATAAATGTTGCCTGTTAGATAGATCTACCAGAATTTAGAGAGAGGTAGAGAGCACAATTTCGCGCTGACTTGTGCAAGTCCAACGGCCTTATTTCATGTGCGTTTCTATTTTATACACACTACTGAGTGTAAAACAGTACAAAAATAAGTCAATGAACGAATGATCTAATAAAGCGACAGTGTGGTACCGGAGAGTGCTGCATAGGGTACCCCTCCAGATAGTGTACCCGGGGTACACTAACTGGCACTTGGTGCCGGATTATGTGCCCGGGGTATGTACACTATTTGGAGACAGGTTTTGTGTCATGAGTGTCCAAAATTTCCAACATTACGGTAGCTTTAAGGCATGTCTAGTCTACATACGTATATTTTTGCCTATTTTCAATCTTTTTACTGTCACAAACCTCACAAGCATATAATCCTTGACCAAACACTCTCATTTACAGGGCAGAAACAGTAATCTCGGTTGGTATATTGCATTTTAGCTCAGAAATAGTGAGGACAAGCAGTTTAACATGATTTGGCTAAGTGCCAGTTAGTGTACCGGGTTCCCAACTGGAGCAAAATTGAAATCATTTTCAAAATCAGTGAGAAAAAGTACATCCGGTAAGCTGGTCAGAAGTAAAATTTTAGTTCTGGATAAAAAAAGTGATTTTTGATGCACCGCCAACATGTGCCGCGTCGTTGGCTCAGTGGGTAGCTCGCTGCCTCTGAGTCACGGCGGCCCCTGCATCCCTAGCGGTTGTAGTGGTTCATCCTCTCGGCGCGGCAAGTTTCTTGCTGCAAAGAGTTGGTCGTCGGCACAACGCTCCACCCAGGCCACCGAAAGCTGGTTACAGCGAGTAGGTAAAATGGGAACCAACTGGATCTGCCTTTGCACCGAAGCCGCTCCTATAGCATGCCGCGTTGGAGGGAAGATCAACGACGTCAGGAGCCGTCTGTCAAACCAGCAATAAGGCCAATACCGGTTTAGCGCATATTGCGGGGCGGCCGTTGGGAGCTGTCCGCACAATGACGTCACCAAGCCAGGCACTCTCTTAGTACCTGGCGCGACCAACAGCACGGCCAGAGTGGCTTGGCAGTGAAAGAAGGGCAAACGTCCGAGATGACGAACTACAGGGGTCGCGCAATGGACCGCAGAGGTCTGAGCGTAGGGCCGTAAGGCCCCCCTCACATCGGATCGGATCGGCACCGCCAACATTGGACTTTTTTGTAGTAGTGATTTTCAACTGGCCATAACTCACGAATCTGAGATCGTAACGCAGAAATAAAGTCAGTTTAGTTTTGAACTCAGCAGGCCAAAATACTGTAGGTCTAGAAAACTGCACCGTGACTCGGTCTATAGGCTTGCTATCAAAAGATACGGGCACCAGATGCAGGGATGCCTACCAAATTCAAACTTTGAATTTGAATTGGTATGGTATAGTATAAACTTGGCGGTTTGAATTCGATATGGTATGGTATAGTACTATCTAATTCAGTTTGAATTTGGTTGGTATGATTTTGGTATGAATTTGGTACAGTAGTGGTAGTTTGCTGTGATAATGTCATAGAAGCCTTTGGAAATTATGCTCAACCCGCACCTTTCTTGAGTTTTATAATCAAAACATGCAGAAAGGATTGGGAATATATTTTGACGCATTTGAAAAGTGTTATGAAAATAGCCAAGAAGCTAGTACTAAAATGAAAACGCCATACCAAAATCAAAATTCTAGTACTAAAATTATCTGGTAAAGGTGTTTGATTTTGATATGGTATGGTATAGTATAGAAGGAGCTGTTTTGTCTGCGGAATTCGTCTTGGGACCCGTTTACGGTATCAGGGTCAAATTTTCAGGGTCCGGAAGTGTCAAAATCGATTTCAGCGGTCCTGAATACCACCTTCAGGAACTTTCAACCAAATCCATCTGTATGTCTAAATTTCCGCCCCAAATTAGTGAAATTTTCGAAAAAACGCCATTTTTCGCGATTTTTGCAAACTTTGACCGGCCATATCTCCAGAGCGGTTTGACCTGGAAACGTCACGAAAGCATCATTGAACTCCCCAAAGACTCTAGAATCGAATTCTGAAGTCAATTCATTTTCATCGCGATTAGGAAAAAAGCTCATTTTTCACGTAGCGCAAATTAGTGTTCAGAGTCAACGTAGCGCAGATTAGGATTTACCCCGGACCGGAGCTCAACCTTCTCTACAACTTTGGTTCTGAGGCCGAAGTCGCTCCGAGGCCTCCCAAAAAAGTTATTCGCAAAAAACTCTTGCAGAATACGGCATGTCTGAGGTATTCATCTTGGGACCCATATTACGGTATCAGGGTCAAATTTTCAGGGTCCGTAAGTGTCAAAATCGATTCCAGCGGTCCTGAATACCCTATTCAGGAAGTTTCAACCAAATCCATCGGCCTGTCTATATTTCCGCCCCAAATTAGTGAAATTTTCGAAAAAACGCCATTTTTCGCGATTTTTGCAAATTTTGTCCGGCCATATCTCCGAAACAGTTTGACCTGGAAACGTCACGAAAGCATCATTGAACTCCCCAAGGACTCTAGAATCGAATTCTGAAGTCAGCTCGTCGTCTTCATCGGAATTAGGAAAGAAGCTCATTTTTTCAACGTAGCGCAAATTAGTGTTCAGAGTGAACGTAGCGCAGATTAGGTTTTACCCCAGACCGGAGCTCGACCTGCTCTACAACTTTGGTTATGAGGCCCAAGTCGCTCCGATGGCTCCATAAAAAGTTATTCGCAAAAAACCGCCAGCTCGCTCTTTTGTGAACGCACTTTAGTACAATTTTGGTATGGTAGGCATCCCTGCAGATGAGCAATGATTTTCGGAACTTTGGACTTGAATATCTTCCGATCCAGGCTGAGTCCAGCCAAACGGACTTTATATTTGAAATCAGCGCCACAAACTGCATCAGATAGACTACTCTAAAATTAATTTTGAGCAAAAACGGAAAAAGTTAAGTGGGGGATTTAAAGTATTTTGAAACAGCTATCGATTGGTGCGCATGCGAAAGCTGTCGGTTTAGAAATGCTAGGCGTTCTTCAGCTAGGTCAAATTCGTTTAGCAGGAATTACCTGTCATTCTACACCAGTGGGTGCTACACTTCGTCATTGCCAAAAAATCGGAGGGGGTAGGAAAAATCGTCTCAGGGACTGCCTAAGTCGGGAGGGGCAGACACCTAGACCCCCTGTTATGTGTAGAAAACTTTTATGGCAATTTTCTAATTATTTGATTCAAGTTGCAGTGCGAGTGCAGCTCAGTAGTTTTGGAGTACATTTTTGGTGAGGTACGTAATGTATTATTGAACTTATCAAAATTCACCATTTCCCAGTCCCACCCGACTTGTCCAGATTAATGAGACATGACTGTAGCACTTTACCAATTTTCAAGGGAGTTTTTCGGGTTTTGGGTGTACCTTTCCAGCCATCTGAGGGGTCTGGCGCCATGTGATAACGAGATGATAACTGTGAAAGAGCCCAGGGCAAAATAAAATAGCCGATCGATACGTTTATTTGACTACTAGAATGAACACTCTAGCATTCATCCACTTCAGTGACTTTGAACTCGGGCAACTCGTCAGTGCCATAGATGATCATGCCGACTTGAGAGTTGCTGGCGTTGGGCTTGAGGAGAAACCAGTCAGGCAGCATAAACGATCCCTCTCCCTCTCCGTCCTGCAGGTTCCACTTGCTCTGGATCTTGAACTCGCCCGATGTCTCCAGTCCCAGTGGACAGAGGTTCCGGTTGGTCTTATTCTCGATCGTAACTACAATTCTTCGGTAGGTCTCACGGCCACTGCGCCATTTGTGGTCTTCCGAAGTGGTCACACTGATCTCACTCGAACCTCCCTCTGGTTCCGAGGTCACCTCACCACCCTCATCAGGAGGAGGAGGAGGAACATCTTGGGCCGTGGCCACTGCCACAAGCAGCAAGAACAGTGCAAGCTTCATTTTGGACCACTGGATTTTCAATGAGCTGCTGAGTGGGGCCTTGGGTTTTTATATGGCAGGCTGACATGCCTGAATACAGATGGCTATTGTTTCGAGTTGTTCCAGGCTGAATGGCTGTGCTTTGAACAGACATACCAATTGCAGATGTGTGGGTGCAGCTGTTTGTTGAACGGTGAACACACAAGACTGTTTTTTGTATACGTATGTCAACAGAGAAACGGAATTTAGGGGGTTCGGAATCACCCTAGGGAGAAGTGGAATCTGTCTCTTCCTGGGGTTTTAGGGAATCTGACCTCTATTCCCTCACTCCCTAGGGAGATTTGGAATTCGCCCTCTCAAAGAAAGTTGACCTTATGAATGAGTTTTGCACATTTGTTCGTGCTTTTTCTTGCCCTAGTTTTAAAAAATTGTCTCATTCTATTTCTACAAAAAATACCAAACGTTTGTGTTGGTGTTTTTTTTTTTCACTTTTGTTCAACGTACTTTTACTGTGATAAAATGACTTGTTCTTTGTTACGTTGGCATTGAAATTTGAAATAATAAATTGCTCGCTTGACCAATGACGTATCACATCAGGGAACTTGACAAAAACTGGGCTAATAAATAGAATATGGACAGGAACTAAACTGTCTGCTCTTTTAAAAACTACCTAAGACAGACCGACCAGTCTAACTACGTCTGTCTTTGGCTGTATCTATCTACATACTGTACATTGAGAATTTAAAATAAATGGCCGCCCTCTACATTTTAGCACCGTTTCTGCTACTGTTTTCTTCGTGTCAAGCTCAAGGTGAACTGAACTTTCCACTGATACCTGAAGAGCCCAGCATTGCATCGAAGCTGGGCCTTGACCTCAACTCATTTGCCACTGGGCTCGGTCCGACACCGGATTTGAGAAGTAAGTTTTTCTACAGGTTTTTGTTTTCCCGAACCTAGGTGAGCGTTTGGAAAGAAGAAATTCAAAAGTGAATAGTATTTTAGAATGCAAAAAGAACAGAAACGGTCAGATGGACATCAGAAGAATGATGATCGACTTTACTGCCAGATTTCCCCCTTCACTTCAGTTTTACCTAGATAAAACTACTGGTCGAAGCACAGTGGCCTGGCTAAGACAAAAGATTTTCGGCCAGTTCATCGACTGCGAAAAATTTATCGTCCAAGCAGCCACCAGTTTGGCAGCTTCTCAGATGGACAACTTTGATTTGGATGTCTGTTCGCCATTTTGACTGCATTTTCTTCTTGTTATTCTCTTTCAGAAAGTTCTATTCGGAGGTGGTGACACAGATATGCTTGGCGGCATGATGGCAATGCAGACAAATATGTGCATGAACCTCTTTAAAGTGTGTTTTTTACAGTTTAGATTAGAGATAGCCATTTAACCCTAGCCTAGACTTGTCAGTTTGTACTTCGCGCGTTTGTATTCTTTGGTGCCTGTTGGTGTCATATCCGCTCAGAGGGTGATTTCGAAATGGTTTGTTTGTGATTTCAGGTGAAGGAACGTAAATGCAAGCGAATGCAGGAGTCTGTCTGCGACTTCATTTATAGTGGAGGCCAAGCGAGCATCAAGAATGTCTGCAGAATGATCCATGAAGCTAATGGTGCAGCCGGCGCTCAAGTATGTCCGTCAGTCCTTCTGTCTATAACTACTAGCTATACAGTTTTTCTCTGCATGTTTGTTTTAGACAAGGTGCTCGGGCAGTATGAGATCCCTGATGAAAGATCAACCAAAGCCTAAGTTACTGTTCAACACAAACTTGCGAGAGGGCTTGTCCTTCTATGGATTTCCTAGTGTCTGTGCTCGATTCAAGCCAGAACCCATTCCGGTGCCTTCTGCTAACCCATCGGATACTCTTAAAGAAGCAGCTAGTGGTGATTTTGGGTCAATAATGGGAAAACTGATGCCTTCCAAACTGAGGTCCAAAAAATAGGCATTCAAATACCTATTATTCTTGTTCGTTTCTGCTATGATGCAATAAATTGTATATGCAGCTGATGTGTGATTGGAAACTATTTAGAAAGTGCCTCAAACTGATTATGAACTGGTTCGAAAAAGCTTGAGTACAAAATTGCACTACATAACAACAGTCTATATCTTCCAGTGCTTGCCGCGATACTTTGTAAACAGAGTTTCTTCTAGTTCTTCTAGCCCCATTTCGCAAAGATATGTGCCCAGCTCAATCGAGTGAGGTTGCTTGTTCAGAGTTGGTCCGTACTTTCGCCAGATTTGCTTTCCTTGCGCAGTATGGAACGGAAGAACACAGAAAGTGCGTATAAGATAACCCTTTGTACGGAAAGACATGATGTCGGGTTCTTTAGCCACTGTTTTTATCAACCGTCTCCAAGTGTCTATGTCATAGTTGGCCATGTATGGAAAGGCTGCATCCGGATTCACGATCGCCAGTTGTATATTTGTGACAGAGTGTCCCAGGGAAATCGTTGCAACCGGTCCCACCAAGACTAGTGATTTTGTTGGAAGCCCCGAGTGCAGAATTTGCAAAGTGACTGGCACAAGCCACTTCTTGAACTGTTTAGTGCTTATCCTAAACATGCATACATTGTTTGGTATTGGATTTTATATAATGTGTCACATCGTCAAAAAACAACCCGCAGATTTTTCGCTGTAGCAACTGCAAATCTCAACCGATTTGAATGAAAGATAAACATATTCTTAAAAGATTGCTGAAACTTTTGTCAGTGTGCTCTGCTGAGTTCCTTAGATATTCGCTCTCAAAGTCAAAACCGTGATTTTGACAATGAACAAAAGAGATTTTTATTATTCCATTGCACTTCATAATAAACGGATTCCTACTACTGCTGAGGGCTATCGGAGGCTTTACTGGTGACACACACACTCGATTTACTTCACCAATAAAGTCTCGCTAGCCCTCAGCAGTAGGAATCTGCTTTGCTGTGTGAAGTGCAATGGAACAGCTCTTGTTCTTTGCGAAAATTTGTTCCCTGGCCTTGGGTGCATGGGGGTCCCTGGGGGTCAAACATATCTTAATAAAAGTTTCTTAAATCGTTCAAGAATTTATGTGTCTTTAATCTAAAAGGAGTCATTCAAATCGGTAGAGATCTGTGGCTGCTACAATAAAAACTGCGGGGTTGTTTTTTTACGGACCCTGTACATGGTAATACATACCAGTACCATATATTGCGCCACTAGCCTAGGTACCGGCATGTTATTAGGTATGGTGTCGGTACCATAAACGGCGTTAAGTGCCTGACTGTATTAAGGCTTGAAAATCAGGGAAATAACACAAAATACAGTATAGATAAAAAAAATGTCCCATCGCTTTTTCGGCCTTCACTCAAACGTTTCGTTCTCAGTCACTTCTTTACCGATTTGGCTCAAATTTTCAGCAAAAATTAACAACATGGTTGGCTAAATATTCTGCAAGTTTAGTGCCAAAATTCCGACTCATACTGGTTTTATGACCCGAAAACTAGGAATGAGGGTGGTCCACGCAAATTTATTTTTTTTTCGGTAATACAAGGAGTACAGTCCTGAAACTTGCAGGAATGATTGGTGTTGCTATTGGGCATAACATACTAAGCGGGCAGCCCTGTAGCTCAAAGGGCACTAAAATGGGGGAATTTCAAAAACATGACGAAATATGACTTTTCTTCGTAAAACCGGCAAAATGACGATTCTAAAGATTTTCAATTTTCAAAAAACGCTGCAGGGATGGTTACTATGGTGTGGAACAGAGCTTAAATATCAGGTTCATTTATTTGTCGAATTTCCTGCTACAATCTATGTTGATTAACAACAGATTCAGTGCTTTGATTCTAGAAGGTGCAGATTTCTTAACTATGGGATTTTCACTCATGTTTTTGAAATTCCCCCATTTTAGTGCCCTTTGAGCTACAGGGCTGCCCGCTTAGTATGTTATGCCCAATAGCAACACCAATCATTCCGGCAAGTTTCAGGACTGTACTCCTTGTATTACCGAAAAAAAATAAATTTGCGTGGACCACCCTCATTCCTAGTTTTCGGGTCATAAAACCAGTATGAGTCGGAATTTTCGCACTAAACTTGCAGAATATTTAGCCAACCATGTTGTTAATTTTTGCTGAAAATTTGAGCCAAATCGGTAAAGAAGTGACTGAGAACGAAACGTTTGAGTGAAGGCCGAAAAAGCGATGGGACATTTTTTTTATCTATACTGTATGTATCTTCCACTAAGTGACTATTTAAGCAACAGACAAACACGAGAATTGGTAGACATCTTAGTTATTGGCACTTTCTATATTTGTGTGAGATTTGGTTGAATTCTGTTAATAGAGTGGCATGCCGCTAACGATCTGTGCGCATGCGCAATGTAAGCAATAGTACCTGAATGTAAGCTTCTGTGTGCTGTAATTCCGTTCAACCTGGACATCTGGAATTCCGCCATGCATAAACCATTGACGGAACACATCAGAAGCAGAAACGGTGTGGTTGGTGTTGGTGAGAAATTTTCTTGCTTCAAAGTAGCTCAGGTAGTCATCAAGGGTGAAGTCTCGAAAAGCCCTTTCTCTGACGAATTTTGACAGCTGTTGCTGGAATAAATTCTGGCCCAGCAGATTTTCCAGGTGACCGTGAATGATGGCTGCCTTATCATAGCATACTGAAAGATATTACGAATTGTCATTGGCAACCGAGATCAGGCAGACATGTTAAGTGGGGGGACTGCGGAATCGGCCGGCATGGTGTGCGTTGGACATCCCTATGGCTCCAAAGTAAAACCCTAAAACAGTTCCGCCCAACTCCCTCTGGGTAGCCAGCAATGGCCGTCCATTCCATGGTTCTCTGATGGGGCCATTTTGCATAGTAAAACTCGAAAACACCCCTTACGGAAATGGGCGTTTCTCAGGGGGCCGAGTCAGCTGAGACACGTGCTCCGATCCGATCCGATCCGATATATTGGGGGGGGGCCTGTACGGCCCTATGATCAGACCAACATGTCCATTTCATTTCCCCATATCATCTCTCTTCATTTCGGATACTATCACCAACGCAAGGCTCAACCAGCCTTGGGGGATATCTAGCGGTTAGGTGAACCCGAGGCTTTAATCAACCTCAGGAGGTCCCTAACGGTTACATCGCTCAAGTCCTGGGTGGTAAGATATCTACTGCCCAGAATAGCTTGTCTACGTCCAGCCAATGCATCACATTCTGTGACCAAATGTTCAGGCGTTTCCTCCTCCTCTAAGCAAAATGAGCATGTTGGATCATCCACCAAGCCCATGATGCTGAGATGTCTATTAAGGTTACTACTGTGTCCAGTTAACCAACCGACCACCAGTTTCAGTTCCCTTCTACTAAGACTAAGTAATTCTCTGGTCACCACCAATCTGGCTCCCAGAATGAACTGCTTAGATTGCCTACAGTCGGTTCGTAGATCCCAGGCAGTTTGCATCTGGTTCTTTGCCCAACTTCTTAAATCTGTCCTCACTTTCCTAACTGAGATGCCAAGGGCCGGTTCCGGCCCTATAAGTGGCAACTCAGCAGCTGCCCGAGCTAGTCGGTCAGCCTGATCATTTCCCTCCACTTCCGAGTGTCCAGGTACCCACATCAGCTGTAGCTTCTTACGAAGCGCCAGTCGTTGTAGTTCCCTAACACACTCTGCAACCAACTTAGAGTTGACGCGTGGAGATACTATTGCTCTTAGAGCTGCTTGACTATCTGAGCAAATACAGATCTTCTGCTCTAGACAGTTAACTAATCCAGGAGTCCTGGCGCAGTTCAGTATAGCATAGACCTCCGCCTGGAAAACTGTTGCATACTTCCCCAGGGGAAAGGAATCCTCTACCCCCAGTCTCTGTATAAATACTCCTGCTCCCGAATTCTCTAAACCTGTTAACCTGGAACCATCCGTATAACAGTAGAGAGTATCGGTTGCATTAGGAGTATTACCCTGCCAGACCTCCCTACTCGGGAAGTCGACCTGATATTTCTTATCAAACACGTAATTGGGTAGTTGTTGGTCACTTGGGAATTGGTACAGTGGCGATAAATCGCTCGCACAACTGTGCCCAAACACTACAATGACCACGACCTACCCTGTGCCACTGCTTAGTACTTTTAAGTCTGTAGCAGGTCGCCATCGCTTCCACTTGAATCCAAGTGTGTAGCGGTGGAAGACACAACAGAACTTCCATTGCTGCTGTGGGTGTTGTTTGTAGAGCCCCTGTTATGCATAGGCACGCCAGTCGTTGTAAACGGCCCAGCTGTGCTTTTGCGCATTCCAGGTTTGTCTGTTTCCACCACACCACAGCAGCAAAAGCTATCATAGGTCTAATGGTCACAACATAGAGCCACTTGACCACCTTTGGAGACAGTCCCCAATTCTTCCCAACAGCTCGTTTGGCTTGACAGAAAGCTGCTCTGGCCTTGGAGCATCTGGTTTCAAGGTGAACTGCCCAATCTAACCGGGAGTCCAAATAGACTCCCAGATATTTTACTCGCTTTACTAACTGGAGCCGCTTCCCATAGATCTTAGGGAGCTTAAGCCCAGTTAGCAGCCGTTTCCTTGTGAAAAGACACGTGCTCTCCAGCTATCTCACATCCTGGGCTTTCAGAAACTCCAATACAATTTATGGCGTTTTTTGTTGTATCAGAAATAATCGATTGATCACGATTTTATCAGTTTTCAGCATCTGACTAAAGTAGCTAAATAGAAAATGGGATGAGACCAAATTGAGGTTTTCCGGTATGCCAAATTCATTACCGACGCCCATTTGCAGCTACGATCACGTGATCAATCGGTAATCGATACTTGATCGATTATCGATTTTTTGCTGTGCAGATATACAGGGTGATTCACATATCACGCTGGGTTTCGCAAGCTCAGTCAGAACTTCTTTGTTTGTGGACCGAATCGGCTGATTTTGGGTATGATATGTGGTATACTTCGCATTTTACTGTTTAAAATTTCAGCTTATTTCATCACGAAATGCCTGAAAACAGGCAATTCTACCGCAGACTGAAATTTCCAACATTGGCCCTAAATACATTTGGCTTGTGCGCCATTAGGCTAGTGTTTGAGTGTTGAAAAGATTCTTATACCATAGTGGGATGACGCTTTATTCACTTTTCAACACAAACCAACATTTTTAGCAGTTGTGATAGCTTTTTCGGTGAAGGAACGTGCAAAATGCGCTGTGGAGTTTGTGTGGACCAAAAGCACTGAGATTGTTCCGCCTGCAAATTGGAATAGAACGCGAGCCTCCAAGAGATACCAGCATCCGCTGGTGGCGTGAATGGCTGATCGATCGAAGAGGGCAGTCTGTCCAACAAGATTCGAAAAGCGTCCACCAACCAGCGAGGAGGGTGGAATACCACCAGCGGGTGCAGAAAGTGATTGACCATCACGTTGAAGGGCATAACTGGTGATGTAGTGCATGGAATTTGTTGAATTTGAAACATTAAAATGCTAAGTTTGTCCACACATCATATTAAAAAATCAGCCGATTCGGTCCACAAATAAAAAAGATCAGAGCTTGCGAAACCTCGCGGGATATGCGAATCACCCTGTATATGCTTTGTATATCCAGACTTTCGACTTTTGGCAAACTGTGTGGTCTACCTACGTACTTCCCGCTTCTCCAATCGTTGGCTCATAAGGCAGTTCCAGGCCATGCATCATGCATCTGTCAAATTTCCATGAGAACAATAACTTCTTAAGATAAACTGCGTCGGCGGTCCATCGGTTGTGTTTTCGGCTGCGTGAGTACTCTACTAATATCTTGATGGCTGCATATTCGGTCAAGCCTTCTTGCACACAAAGCCACCTATAATTTCGTACAGTGGCCGTGTCCCCAAACCAATAGTGAGCCACTTCATGCGCAAATGTTCCCCCACCTCCATATGCACTGTTCTGCAGTATAATCAGACCAAAGTTTTCCATCGCAAACGGCGCTAGTTGGAAAGCAGCTAGAAAATCGATTTTCCGCAACTGCAGTGGATAGTTCAGGTATTCCCTTAAATACTCATAGGTGAAGACTGCAACTTCAGCTGACTTGTAAACTTGGCTCTTGGTGATAGCATTGTGAAAGTAGTTGAATCGAAAGTCGATATTTTCACTGCTCTGTAGTGAAATCCTGCTCAGACCTCGAACAGGCTGCACAGAAAAGGCTAGTAAATAGGTCGGGAGGGAAGGTGTTGTGAGAAAGTACGACCGCATCCAGCCTTTAATTTTATCTGCTCTCTTTAGCTCCATGTTAGCTAAGACGTATGTGTTAGGAGGGTGGATGAAGTCCATTTGGAAAGGTGTTTTGAACTGTGGAATATCTATGCAAGGAAAGGCATAGCGAGCAAAAGTGGCTTCAAACTGAGTTAGTACTGCTCTTCCTGCATCCCAGAATACTTTAGTACCATCAATGTATATCTTGCTGGAAAAATTCCCGATTGAAAGTGTATAAATGGCTTCTTTCTCCAACGGTTCAGTCAGTCTCAGAACTAAGCCATTCCGCTCGGTATCCAAGCACCTGTACTGTAAGTACTGTGATTTAATATATGTACAGTATACAGGGTGTGTCAAAAAACAACCCAGCAGAGTTTTTGCTGTAGCAACCGCAAATCTCAACCGATATGAATGAAACCTGCTTTAAATGAAAGACGAATAAATTCTTGAAAGACAGGTGAAGGCCCTATTAAGATATGATGCTTATTTCCTGAGATATTTCCCTTCAAACTAAAAACAGAGATTTTGGCAGTGAACAAGAGCGATCAGCAAAAATTAACAACATGGTTGGCTAAATATTCTGCAAGTGTGGTGCCAAAATTCCGACTCATACTGGTTTTATGACCTGAAAACTAGGAATGAGGGTGGTCCACGCAAATTTATTTTTTTTCGGTAATACAAGGAGTACAGACCTGAAACTTGCAGGAGTGATTGGTGTTGCTATTGGGCATAACATACTAAGCGGGCAGCCCTGTAGCTCAAAGGGCACTAAAATTGGGGAATTTCAAAAACATGAGTGAAAATCCCATAGTTAAGAAATCTGCACCTTCTAGAATCAAAGCACTGAACTGAATCTGTTGTTAATCAAGACAGATTGAAGCAGGAAGTTCGACAAATAAATGAACCTGATATTTAAACTCTGTTCCACACCATAGAAACCATCCATGCAGCGTTTTTTGAAAATCAAATATCTTTAGAATCGTCATTTTGCCGGTTTTATGAAGAAAAGTCGTATTTAGTCATGTTTTGAAATTCCCCAATTTTAGTGCCCTTTGAGCTACAGTGCTGCCCGCTTAGTATGTTATGCCCAATAGCAACACCAATCATTCCTGCAAGTTTCAGGCCTGTACTCCTTGTATTACCGAAAAAAATTGTATTTGCGTGGACCACCCTCATTCCTAGTTTTCGGGTCATAAAACCAGTATGAGTCGGAATTTTGGCACTAAACTTGCAGAATATTTAACCAACCATGTTGTTAATTTTTGCTGAAAATTTGAGCCAAATCGGTAAAGAAGTGACTGAGAACGAAACGTTTGAGTGAAGACCGAAAAAGCATGGGACATTTTTTTATCTATACTGTATAACTATTAAAATAAAACTATTATTAATAGTGCCATTTTAATAGTATTAAATTTATATTAATATTAAAATAGAGGGCCTACTATTATATTAAATTAAATTAAAAATACAGAGAGGGGCCAAATATTAAAATTTATTTTTAATAGTATTTTAACAGCATTTTAATAGTTAAGCCTTGTTTTGACAATGAAGGAGTTGTCTACAATACTATTTAAATCAGATGTTTACCTCAGAAAATGATAAAAATTCAAGATTTCTGACTGCCCTCTGAATCTCGAATCTTGGAAACAGTGGTACTTTTCTCACCAAATGACAAAGGTGTCTGAATCTGCTCAATAAGATATGTAAGAGTCATTCCATTAAAAAATGTTTCCTTAAACTATGCATGTATCAATAGTTTCTTTCTACTTTTACATGCCTAGCTTCTGTCTCAATGCAATTTCGAATGTCTTAAAACTAGGCTCAAACAAAGTCATTTTAAAAAGGGTTGTTGCATATTTCCATTTCCATAATGTTTTTAATAATGGCTATGTGTTTCTAAGTTCGATCTCTAATTTAAAATTTTCAACAGATGTTGTTTCACCAATTTGCTGAAGTTTGTCCAAAACTTTTTGATTGAATTTTAGAATCTACTATTAAAATGCTAATAAATTTGTTATTTAATAGTATTAATATTATATTAAGAGCCATATTTTTTAAGAACCGGGCAGGTCCCCTTATAAGGGCGGAACATGAAATTTTCTGACCTATACTTTTTATGTGATGAATCAATAGGTCTTTAGTAGAAAACACCACCACTGTGGTATTTTTGCTCTGCGATACCGCTTGGGGTATTTATGGCCAAAAACGTGATTTTGGACATTTTCAACTGGTTCTCCAGTGCGCAATTGCCGATCGCGGTCATATCTTCAGCATAAACTAGTCTTACTATGCCCACTGCACCCACAAAGTTTGGGGCTGATCGATTCAGGCCAGCGTGAATACCGTTGATTTTAGGGGTTATTTTAAAAAGTGAAAAATAATTTTTGACGTCATTCGCAGATTTTGGCCATACTTTTGGGGTAGATAGAACACGTCGTCCTCTACACGTTGGTGTTTTCACTTTTTTTGGCATCACCCGAATTTCTGAGTTATTCATGTTTTAATTTTCCAGAAAAAATTTTGCGGTATCTTTTAGAATCATTCACAATTCCGGGCTCCATGAAGCTAGATCGACCCGCAGTAGAGCGTTGGACGCAGAATGTGATGGGCTATCCAACCATATACGCGAAATTGACCTACGACCACCTATGCCAGAGTGGCATCAAGTAAAATTTTCGATCGAAAATGAAGCAAGCTCCGACCTGGTATTCTTCAGATTTTGACACCTGCTGCCGAACTAATTGGTCAAATGGCATAGATTCGGCCGTCAAATGATAGCTGAGATTCTTGCTATTCCGAAAATGGCCATATTTTTGCTCTAGAGTGCCTTGTTCTCACGATATGGGCATTTAAAAATATTTGCGAAGAAAATGACTGCACTTGTTATATCATCCTGGTGTGTAAGTGACCAGTGTTGTGCCGGTTGAATTTAGTTAGTTATTTACTAAGTAAAAACATTAGTTAGTTAGTTAGTTACTAGCTTTTACTAACTAAACTCAGATTTCCCTTAACTAAACTCAACTAAACTAAACTCATTTTCAAGAAATTTACTAAGTAAAAAATCGAGTTACTTAGTTATGAGTTTAGTAACATTCAGTTTAGTTATAGTGTTAAAGATAGGCGCTTCATCCACATGCTATGTAGTTTGGAGTATACATTCTTAAAATACTGTGGTCTGATTCAGGTTCTATTTGATTGGGAGTTCTCTTTCGAAGTGAGCACAGGGTTTCATTTGTTTTTTATTCCAACGTTTGTGGCAAAAACATAATACTCTTTGGTATTCGCTTCGCAGGGGTTCCTGTATACAGTATGTATCCTACAATCCTACAATGTACGTGTAACAGGGGGTCTGGGCATACAATTAACAGGTCATCCGCCAAAGGGGGAGGCGGGGTTGGGGGTCTGGCGCCGGCCGGGGGGTCTGAGCCCAAATTTTGAAGGGGGTGGGCACTGAAAAACGCTCAAACATCGAAAAAATTGCATTCGGCTAAAAATCGTCAAAAATCGCTATTTTGGGCTGAAATAAAACAAAAAAAAGTGCTGTTTTGCAGGCGATTTTGGGAATATTTGTCTGAAATTTGTAGAAAGTCGCAAAGGTTTGCTCAAACTATAATTGATTTCCCTTCATACAGATACCGATTTTTCCGACCCCCCTCCAAATTTGCTGGCGAGTAATTTTTCGAGCAAATGTTTGCGATTTTTTGTAATTTCAGACACAAAAATTGCCAAGATCGCTATAAAATAACACTTTTTAGCTGTATTTCAGCCTAAATCAGCGATTTTTTGACGATTTTTAAAAATTGCGATTTTTGAGCGTTTTTACTGCCCAACCCCTCCCAAAATTTAGGGTCTGAGCCCCCCGACCGGCGCCGGACCCAGCAACCCCCTTCCCCTTCGGCGGATGACCCGTTGGATGTATGATATGTACTGTACTGCCAAAGGGGGGCTGGGTTTGAGCGGAGCTAGCGAGAGAATTGAGCCCTAAGGAGGAGAAGGGTACAGTACTAAAAATCGGCAATTTGGCCTAACTGGATAACCGCATGGTGAAAACTGTTTGTTTTATCTTCATGTTTCTATATTTTCCATTGGTTATTGAATGCAGCTTTTTTGAAAACTAACATTCATATTTCGAAATTGTTGTACAAAAAAACAGAAAATAATGAGAAATGCTGTTATTTTGTGAATATTTTGAACTTAATCAGTCCTTCAGAGCTAAAAGAAATCGGTTAAACGCATAAATGACCTTATTTTGGCAACTGTTGAATAACTTCTCTCGCGACCTCTCCTATACTGTCTTACTGGATATGTTGAACCATAAGTCTAAATTCTGTTGGAAACCGATCTGTCAGTTTGTAGCTGTTAGGCGCGCAACACTCGTGTACAACTATTTTTATGGACACCGCTACTTTCCTGCTGAGTTTGTTCGTGTTTTAAGTGACCGTCGATCTGCCAGGCACCGCAGTCACGATCTCCAACTGCAGCCTGTTGTTTTGCGTAACTTCTTTAGTGACTGTATTGTTTTATGGAACTCGTTACCACCCAGTGCTGTACATTCGTCTAAGAATCAGTTGAAGGCTTTCTGTAGTTCTCAGCACTTTTTTCAATCTGTAATTGATAACGGTTTTATTGTTATGTCCTAAATAACTTGTATACGGTAGTTTGTTATGACTAACCTCACGGCCCTCGTTTTACCAAGTTGTTGGTGTTGGTCGTTGAGTAAACTTCAACTTCAATTTCTAGTAGTTTTTTAACTAAACTCATAACTACTGTAAGTAACTCGATAATTTTTGAGTAACTTACTAAACTCAGAGGGCGAATTTAGTTACTAACTTTTACTTACTAAATTCAAATTTGAAAAGTTTTAACTAACTTTTACTAACTAAATTCAGAAAATTTTCGTTCGGCACAACACTGTAAGTGACTCAAATCAATCATATGTAGGATACATAGCCGTGAAATCTGCATCACCTAATGCAGTTTTCAACACTAATTATAAAAATTACAGTGGTTTTTCAACATGACCAGTCCTGAGCGACTTATTTTCTCCTGGTGCCTGAGCATACATGTCGCTGGGTTTTTCCGTGGGGGGGGACCTTTTTGAAATCCCAAATAGGGTTTTGGGACCAAGTCCAAAGTGGGTTTTGCGACCTTTTTTTGGGGTCCAAAAGTGGGTTTTGTCGACCTTTTTTTGGGGTAAAAAGCGGGTTTTGTCGACCTTTTTTAGGGATTCTGGGGCGAAAAATGGCTTCAAAACCCTACTTGGACCGAAAAAAGCCTTAAAACCCTGTTTTTGCATTAAAAATGCCTTAAAAACCGTGTTCCGGTTGAAGAAAATGCCTTAAAAACGGAATAGTGAAGCAACTAATATAATAAAAAGCTGTTTTGCGCTCAAAATACGTATTGAATATGAGTTTCAGCGATAAAATACTGATTGAAATGCGTTATATTGACTAAAAATAGTTTACAGAACCCTAATTTCGATTCTGAGGCACGCGCAAAACCCTGTTTTGACTTATAAGATTACTAAAAAACCCTATTTAGTGATTTGAATGCAGTTCTTAAACCCTGTTTAGGGTTTCTAATCAACCTAAAAACCCTCTCTAGGCTTTCTAGCCAGTGCTAAAACCCTGTTTAGAGTTTCAAAGTAACCTAAAAACCCTAATCAGGCTTTGAAAGTAACCTGAAAACCCTAATCAGGTTTGAAAGTAACCTAAAAACCCTAATTAGGGTTTCAAAGTAACCTGAAAACCCTGTTTAGGGTTTCAAAGTAGCCTAAAAACCCCAATCAGGGTTTAAAAGTAACCTGAAAACCCTGTTTAGGGTTTCAAAGTAGCCTAAAAACCCTAATCAGGGTTTGAAAGTAACCTGAAAACCCTAATCCAGGTTTAAAAGTAACCTGAAAACCCTGTTTAGAGTTTCTAAGTAACCTAAAAACCCTAATCAGGCTTTGAAAGTAACCTGAAAACCCTAATCAGGGTTTGAAAGTAACCTGAAAACCCTAATCCGGGTTTAAAAGTAACCTGAAAACCCTGTTTAGGGTTTCAAAGTAGCCTAAAAACCCCAATCAGGGTTTAAAAGTAACCTGAAAACCCTGTTTAGGGTTTCAAAGTAGCCTAAAAACCCTAATCAGGGTTTGAAAGTAACCTGAAAACCCTAATCCAGGTTTAAAAGTAACCTGAAAACCCTGTTTAGAGTTTCTAAGTAACCTAAAAACCCTAATCAGGCTTTGAAAGTAACCTGAAAACCCTAATCAGGGTTTGAAAGTAACCTGAAAACCCTAATCCGGGTTTAAAAGTAACCTGAAAACCCTGTTTAGGGTTTCAAAGTAGCCTAAAAACCCTAATTAGGGTTTAAAAGTAACCTGAAAACCCTAATCAGGGTTTAAAAGTAACCTGAAAACCCTGTTTAGGGTTTCAGAGTAGCCTAAAAACCCTAATCAGGGTTTGAAAGTAACATGAAAACCCTAATCAGGGTATAAAAGTAACCTGAAAACCCTAATCAGGGTTTAAAAGTAGCCTAAAAACCCTAATCAAGGTTTAAAAGTAACCTGAAAACCCTAATCAGGGTTTAAAAGTAACCTGAAAACCCTAATCAGGGTTTCAAAGTAACCTGGAAACCCTGTTTAGGGTTTTAAAGTAGCCTAAAAACCCTAATCAGGGTTTGAAAGTAACCTGAAAACCCTGTTTAGGGTTTCAAAGTAGCCTAAAAACCCTAATCAGGGTTTGAAAGTAACCTGAAAACCCTAATCAGGGTTTAAAAGTAACCTGAAAACCCTAATCAGGGTTTAAAAGTAACCTGAAAACCCTGTTTAGGGTTTCAAAGCAGCTTAAAAACCCTAATCATGGTTTAAAAGTAACCTGAAAACCCTGTTTAGAGTTTCAAAGTAGCCTAAAAACCCTAATCAGGGTTTGAAAGTAACCTAAAAACCCTAATCAGGGTTTGTAAGCAGTCTAAAAACCCTATTTAGGATTTCCAACCCTTACAAAACCCTGTTTTGGGTTGTATGGCAGCCGAAAACCCAATTTTGTGCTGCAGAATGTATTGTCTGGGCTAAAATTTTCTTTACTTTGGAATCCAAAAGTGGGTTTTCAGGTCCCCCCCCAAAAATCCGCTGGGGGGGACTTTTGCCAAAAAATCGGGCTTGGGGGGGGGGCCGGCCCCCCCTTTACCCCCCCCCCCAACGACATGTATGTGCCTGAGCATTCACATAGTCAGTGATTTATGAAAGCGAAGCATCAAATGCTTCCTATCAGGTGCATTTTTCTTCACTAATTCTGAATATGATCTTCTTTTGGCGCTGGCAAGGGTCAGTCGGTAGTTATGGACCTCTAAAGATGCATAAACATATACACTTTTGAGAGCCATAATCTTAAAATAGATAGGCTGTGTTTCAATAGTTCTGAAGGGAGTCTACCATCAATTAATAGTGTTCCTAGTCTATTTTGGCCTGGTGATTTCAGAAATGACCTTACTTTTTCTGTATAACCTCGAGATTTTGAGATATAACACTATCTACTTATTACACTATGGTAAACTTGCATCTTGAAATTGGAAGTGTATAAAGTAAAACTAAGGTCATTTCTGAAATTATCAGGTCAAAATAGGCCAGAAACACTGTTTATTCATAGTAGGTTACTTTTAGAAGTGCCGAAACACAGACTGTCTATTTCAAGACTGTAAACTGGAAATTGGGTCATTTTCGATGGAAACTTTGACTTGATGCCACTCTGGTATAAGTGGTCGTAAATCAATTTCGCGTATATGGTTGGATAGCCCATCACATTCTGCGTCCAACGCTCTACTGCGGGTCGCTCTAGCTTCATGGAGCCCGGAATTGTGAATGATTCTAAAAGATACCGCAAAATTTTTTTTAAAAAATTAAGACATGAATAACTCAGAAATTCGGGCGATGCCAAAAAAAGTGAAAACACCAACGTGTAGAGGATGACGTGTTCTATCTACCCTAAAAGTATGGCCAAAATCTGCGAGGGACGTCAAAAAATTATTTTTCACTTTTTAAAATAACCCCTAAAATCAACGGTATTCACGCTGGCCTGAATCGATCAGCCCCAAACTGTGTGGGTGCAGTGGTCATAGTAAGACTAATTTATGCTGAAGATATGACCGCGATCGGCAATTGCGCACTGGAGAACCAGTCGAAAATGTCCAAAATCACGTTTTTGGCCATAAATACCCCAAGCGGTATCGCAGAGCAATAATACCACAGTGGTGGTGTTTTCTACTAAAGACCTATTGATTCATCACATAAAAAGTATAGGTCAGAAAATTTCATGTTCCGCCGCCTGCCCGGGTCTTATAAAAAATGACTCTTAATATTAAATTAAAATATAATTTCAATATTACAATTACAGTACCTGTAAGCAATTGATATTTTGGTTGCATTGTTTTCTGGATTCTGCTTCAGTAGATGAACCAAGTCCAGATCTATATTGATTTCATTTGCCATTAGGTATACATAGTTGATGGTGCGGTTGACCCGGAAGTTCAATCTCAAAGCACCATGGATGCCTGTGCCCGAATGTGCTTGCGGGTTTTTAACAGGTAGTTGCAGTGAGATGCGGTAGAAAGTAGGGATTATGCCACCATAGTCCCCTGTAAGGTCGGTGTCATTGGCTCCTGGTATGTAACCCTCGCATCGGCGCTTTGGTGGATTGTTGGGTATAACGCCCAGCACGAGTTGGGTAAGAAGTACTGTGGGAAACATAGATGTTTTATGTATATGTTTTAAAACATAAATATGTTTGTTTTTGGGAAAACATATATGTTTATGTTTCTCAATATGTTTGCATGGCAAATATGTTTTGTATTTATATGTTTTAAGGCCAATATGTTTCTGGAAACATATACATATTTTTGCTATAGTAATTCATGATTTCAAGACTTTTGGCTGCTGTTTGACAGCAAACTTTTCCAAAATCTGACTTTCACTTAAACTTATTGAATCTCAGTATGTTATCTAAATTGTTGCAAACCATTTTAAACAGGAAATTTAGAATCTCAAGTTTGAATTATCGAAAATTAAGACAAAATATAAGTGAATAAGCGACTTTAACACAAATATGTTTTATGTTTAAAAATATGTGCGTATTCAATTTTCAGAAACATATAACTATATGTGTTATTTATATGTTTGATTGGCGAAAAACATATATGTATAGTTATATTTTTATGTTTTAAAAATTTCGATATTTTCCCACTGTAGTAAGAAGGAACAAATCTACAATACTGACGGCCTGAATGCCCTGTGCCAATATTTGCAGGAAGAGTCAGGAACGTTGCTGACCCTTACTGAATATTGGCACAGCGCATGGTAGGCCAGCCGGCCGTTGAGTGGAGCATTCTTGCTCTATTATTTGTTCTTGGTGACGGTGTTCCATTCAGGAACAGTATTTATGCCCGGTAGGGAATTACTCAAAGCTAAATTAACCAGCCATGGCAAAAAGGCGCTGAGGAGGGGAGACTGCTCTGTCTCTGATCTAGGATTTTTTGTAGAGAAAAACATATATTCTATAAGTAAGGTTAAATTAGATGTAAATCAGCTGAAATACATACATGTAGCTTCAAGTATTTTACGAAAAGCAGGTCAAATAAACCTTTCTATTAGCTAAAAGTCGCACGCGGCCACTACTGTTGATTGGGTATACCGAACCCATACCATCCGGAAGAAACACATTCTAGTGCGATAGCCTTCCTTATCGAATACTTTAGATTTTTGGTCCTCTGACCCTACTTCCTGTCCCAAACTTGCTTTGTCATTAGAAAGCGTTGGTCCAGTTATGGCTTAACTTCACAGTGCTCCTAAATATAATAATCAAGTCTCATGTACTTATGTACTTGATGTACAGTACATTCACAATCAACAGAATAGCCCTTATTTTGTTACTGTTCGTTAGGTCTCATTATTGTACGCTAGAAAGCCTTGAAACTACAGTACAATGGAAGCATTTCCCTAGGCAAAATTATTTATAGAAACGATTTTCACTCCAGAAAAACAAAAAAAAACAATTTAGAGAAATTCCTAAAAACTACTGTAAATCCCATTGCTTTTGATGCATTTTCTAGCCTCTGACCTTGGAAATGACCAATTCAGTGTTTTGACTTTGTAAAACATTTTCAGCAAATACCGAATAAATGCCGGTATACCGGTATTTCTGCGAATACCTGCAGTACCTATGCCCAACCGATTACTGGGTATGCCGAAAAATAGCTACCCATACCAAACCGATTCCTGAAAATCCCATACCCAAACAACAGTAGCGGCCACTACCACCCTTTTGTTACCCTCAAAATTTTCAAACTTCTATTTTTTCTTCCTCCCCTCAGCAGAAAGAAATGCTGGTTCATCACGTCTGCAATTTCAGTATCTGACGCGTAGCCAGCCATCACACACTATCACATACGTACAGTACTGTTATTTTACTATAGTGTAGTAAAACAAAAATTAGCAATGCATGCGGTCAGGTAAAAGTCAGGAAATCACTGACGGTTCAATCAAAATGTGTTAAAATAGAACTTACTGGTCAGTAGCGTGAAAGCATACATATTCTCTCTGTCGTCAAAACGTTTTGCTGCACAGGTGAAGTAAGAGTTTGTTCACTTTCTGTTTATACATAGAGCTCGCTATCTTGCTTTTAGTCACAGCAACCGTCTAGTGGCATTTGTCTGAAGCACATTTTGTACTATGTATCACTAGTTTTTGTTCTTTATTATTAGAAAACACTGAATAAATGTCAGCAGCCATCGCACATGTACGTAGCAGGATATCCGCCTAAGCGAAAAATCGTCTTGTCTGGAGTCCCGATCTAATTGGTTGGTTGGCCTGTTGACATGTTTAGCCTATCTTGAGACACGAAGTTCATTTATTTTTACCAAGTGTTCCAAAAATTTGCATAAAACAGATCAGTGTTACGTGGTTTTCTTTACTGGAATCTGCAAGGGTCGCTGCCAGG
Organism: Sabatieria punctata; assembly: GCA_030248155.1. NCBI lineage: Eukaryota > Metazoa > Nematoda > Chromadorea > Araeolaimida > Comesomatidae > Sabatieria > Sabatieria punctata. The sequence goes on from JASANB010006605.1 coordinate 74,192, forward strand.
ACTGCCTGTCACTGAATGGATGAGCGTAATAAATGAAGAACTCCATCATTCGCATTTGATGCGGCGTTATGTAGTGAAAGCCGATGAACGAATCGGAACAGCACTCGAATCTCTGAAATTTACATATTTCACCACTACCTTTTTTGCTGTATAAACAATTTTTATACATCTCCCATATCAAAAGTGCTGTATTTCCAGAAACTCTCTGGCAGCTGTTTCTTATCCGTTATCACTTCAGGATTGTTGGGAAAAAATCGCCATCGTTCACGTTCATCTCTGCTGTCGGCGACTGTAATTCCGATCTAAAATTTACATAAAACGGTGCAAATTAAGGTTACAAATACAGAGCTGACAGTTTTTAGACATTTAGCAGTTTGAACGTCGTCGTCGTGTGTGGCGAAATCCGGACAGCTTGACTGTTTGAAAACGTCGGCCATTTTGTCAAAATTCTCCGCACTAATAGTCAAGCCAGCTCCTGTGCCCACGAAACCTGCGAGAGACGAGAAAGAATGGGAAAAGTTAGTCTTTTTCGGGTTAAAGATAATACCGTAAAACTTTTAATAATAGCGCTGCACTATTATTTTTTCGTGATTGCTCTGGGGGCGCTATTATTGGAGCGTGCTCGTTCAATATTTCAATACTATATTGGCCATCTCAAGTATCCTCATTTTCTGAAAGTACAGGGTATTTTTGTCTTAAACACAAGCAAACTTTATATGAGTTTTTGTCTGACTAATGTTTGCAAGCTTAATCAAAGAAACTTGTCTCAAAAGGGACAGTGTTCTACATTGGAAACACGTACAAAGCGTTGATAGTATGTAGTGCGCGTGGGATCGCTATTATTAGAAGGGCGCTACTACGTATTAGAGCGTGCGCTTTTATTAGAAGTTTTACGGTAAATACCTCCTTCTACTCGGTAGTTGACTCCGTAGATTTCAGGCGCTGAGGCATTTCGAGAGAGCAAGAAAAGTCTCAAATTGTCCATTATCACAAATGAGTCATCGTCGATTCGCATGAGCCAGTCGAAGTAGCCGCGATAATGACGATATGCAAATTCTACTGCTAGTCGTACCTATAGTATAATAAGGTTTTTGGTATTAAAAATTCCTCATTATGGCTTAACATAATCCACATGTCTAACTTTTTCACCTTTCACTCAATTTGGCTATACTAAAATTTAGTTCAGCTTGAGTTTGATGATTGTGGCTGGTGCCCGCTCCTCATGGCTGGCTAGCTTTCTCAAATACTGAGTTTAAGGAGTTTGTCTGACATCGGCGTGTAGCTTAGTGGTTAGAGCACTGGACCGGCAATCCAAAGGTGCTGGGTTCGATTCCCAGCTACGCCAGTGCACATGCCTTACTTTTTCACATTTCATTCAATTTGCTTATTGAATTACCTTTGACCAGGTAGCATCTCGCTTTTCTTCTAAGGGCAGTTCTACCAAAAAGGCAAACGGTCGGCGAGCCAAAGTCACTTTGGTTTGGTTTGTGGCCACAAAAAATAGTAAATGTTGACAACGCTTTCCCCAAGTGTCCAAAACTGCCTCTCTGCGGTCAGCTGACTCATTCCTGGACAGCACAATGCACAGTATACGAATTTTCTTGTACAACCATTCAGATAAATCCGATTCCACTAAAATAAGTAATTTTATTTGAAAATATATTCAGTTGAAAGAATTAATACTAACGCTTATTGATGCTGCGTATTCCATTAGTCAAATCGACACGATCTTTTTCAGCTGATAAACCAGGTTGTGCTCCATTTTTCATAGAAATCGCCCAAAGCAAGGTTCCAGTAAACAAGCCGGCAATAAAAGCAATTAGTTTATGGCTGATCCATTTCGACCGAAACATAATAGTGATCAGGGCTAGACCTGGATGTCACAACTACAGCACTCTGGAATCAGAATTAGACGCGTACTGCACAGGACACGAGACTACAAAAAGAAGGAAATCCGTGAAAGTGATAGAAATGATTACGCCACTTGGGGCAATGATTACCGAAGCATTAATAATAACTAGAAATACCGGTAATTAGAGAATAAAGATAGGGAACCTGACGGTCCTAGCTGGTTGTCGCTTGTGCCACAAAACACACTCGCAGATCTGACACGTTTATCTTGGCACTCGGCCAGAACGGTAGTTAACCGCATTCAGTGTAGGCAGCGAAACAACAACTGAGCCAGGCCTTGCGCCCGAGCTCTAAAACACGCGTAGTAATATTGGCTCATCGCCAGAGAGAACACAAATAAAATAAACACAACAGAAACACGTGACGGGAAATAACACCCTAACACAGAGCTAATAAGTCGGCAATAAAGTGGGTATAGTACAATAGCCATTCAGCTTGCTTTTTCCATTTTAAAATGTGTGGGCTTAGACATATAACTCAGCAGGTATGAGTCAGACAGAAAAAGTGATAGATTTTTCGGTCTCGCTACGTTCGTTTCGTACTTACATAAACGGGTAGAAAGGACAGAGTCGTTAGGCCGTTCTCAAAACTAGACAGTGTCGAAAAACTGGTTTCGTTTAGTGCAAGAAAATTGTACTCTATATACTTGATTGTTTTGATGTTTTTACACTACATACAATATGCAGTATTTCGTTGATGAAAAATGTATGTGCATAGATTCTGTAAAACTCTGCACAGTTTTGTCTGGAACATTCTTTAGGTGTTTAGTGCGTCAAAAGTTTTTAAAATTTTACCAAGCATGAAGTTTGTTGTGCTATTGGTCTTACAAACTCTGTGTTTGCCTCAATCTTTTGCTAAACTTTGCACCAATGACAGTGTTTTATCCGATTATATTTTGAAAGGATATCAAAAGCACAAAGTTCCTGGTTAGTAAAATAGTCTATTGATAATGAATAGTATATTTTATGTTAGCTTAGTTTTGCAAGCATCAAATAGATTTCCTTTTAGGTGGTGGTGTAGAAGTTTTGGTGGAGTTATGGATCCAAGAAATAACGGCAATCAACGAATTTAGAAGTGAAGTTGAGCTAGATTTTTATGTCAGCGAAATGTGGCTCGATCCCAAACTGAGATATGACCATTTGAACCCTTGTAAATACAATATGACTTTGGATTCTTCTATGTTCAAGCATTTGTGGACCCCACAAAGCTGTTTTATTAATTCCAAATCTGCATCAGTTATGGCTTCACCTTATCCCAACATTTTCTTAATGATTTATCCCAATGGATCTGTTTGGACGAATACAAGGTTAGTAAGCTTAGAGAACATATTCATATATAAAAACTAAAATTCCTTTAGACTTCAAGTTCGAGTCCCTTGTCATGGAGACACCAGAACTTTCCCAATTGATAAAATAAAGTGCCAACTAACTTATGAAAGTTACCGTCATAACACAGATGACGTAAAGATGAGTTGGACTCCAATTGGTGTATCTCTAATGCGTGAAATTATGAGTACTCCGGACTTTTTATTAACTGACATTGTAAACTATCGAAATAGTGTGGTAAAATTATATTTTCGTAAAACAAAAATGACAAAAATTTCTTTTTTAGGAGTACCCGTCTGGGGATTGGCATGAACTAACAGTTCAACTGACATTTCAACGTCGCTATGGATGGTACATTTTGGAAGCATATTTTCCCGTTCTCCTGCTTCTACTCATATGGTAAAATAGCATAAAACTGCATTCAAAAGTCTAATTTTCTGTTTTTAGTTCACTGCAATTCTTACTTGGGATAAGAAAAATTCCGGCAAGATCCATGCTATGTACATGCATTCTTTTATTCTTGATTTTCATGTTTCTGAATCTCAAAAGAAGCTTGCGTTCACTGGCAACTGTAACTGCTTTGGGTAAAGTTTGATTATATTTCCTTCATATCCTTAATACTATAAAAATCTGTATTTTTTCAGATGTTTGGATCTTGGCTTGCATTCTGTTTGTGCACTGTCATCTTACAGAAGTTGCCTTACTTGGCTTAATAAGTACAAATACAAAAGAAACCCCGAAATGCTACAAATGGCTAGCCATAATAGACTGTACATTTTCTATAATATTGGCACTAATTTTCATCGCCTTCAACGTTTTCTATTACATTTTCTATTTCTAGCAAAGTTTTGTTTACAAAGTTTGTAAACTTGTGTCAGTATAAGTCTAAATGAAAAACTTGAGTCAGCTGTTCTAGGATTTTCTGCAACAACTGTTCTTCTTTTCTGTTGACGCACTTGTTTTCATTACGTCTCTGCTGGTGCGATGGCGCTGGCGCGCTTTCAGCTAGTTCTTGGCTGCATTTTTGGCCTCATTTTCGGTAGTTTTGGCCAAACTTGTGCCGATGTGGATGATCAGTTTGTGTTGGAGTCCATTTTGACAGAGTATAATAAAAATGCTGTGCCCAGTAAGTTGGCGTTACCGTGGAATGGAAGAATGTCAAAACTGTGTGTTAATGTAAACCATAACTGTGATGTTTCAAACTGATAGTGCAGCCTATAAAATTTCCTTTAATCCACTTGGCTGTTGTTCCTACTTACTGTAGCTCGAAATAAGTTCTACAGTCAGGAGCCTGTAGTACAACCAAAGTGTCCAAAGGTGCGTTAGCAGTGTGGTGTGGTGCAACTA